>CM038728.1:32238906-32478906 GCA_021613375.1 Megaleporinus macrocephalus | reverse complement strand
TGATAGTGCACCCAGACAAATAGCCCTATTCATAAAGGCGAAACTCAGTTCTCACTGATATCAAAGTTGATAATAGTTGCGTGTGGAGATGAAAGAGTGATCAGGGGGAGATCAAACAGGCCGGACTGCCGCAGGAATGCAGTTTGCGTTGATGCTGATGACATGCTCAGGGCAAACACAGCTTGGGGCTCATCATTATTAGTGATTTGAATGCTTTCATCAGCAGCTACCAAACAAACTTCAATTTCAGTATGAACTCAAACACACTTCGATCCTCAACAGCAGCTTCACTGTTATCTGTGGGAAAGGAGGCGATAGATATTTCTCCTTAACTAGAAACAAGACAAAGTGAGACACATCAGAATACGTTTGCTGCCTGTTTAGTTTTGCTTTGAAGTTATGAGGCTAACGTAGCCAAGAAGTAACAAAAGCTTATGTTCCACCAATTAGCACAAAGTTCAGGCTTTAAGAGGCTACAGTGTTAACTGCCTGACAGTTTTTTCATCTTACAGCGGTTTAGCTCCACCCATGCAACTTGCAGCACTGTGTCCCATGTCCATTTAACCTAAAGCAGTTTACCCAATCAAATTACAATAAATGAGCCCCACCCATTCATCCTACAGCCATTTAGCCCCACCCATTCAGCCTACAGCAGTTAAGCCTCACCCATTTTGCATACAGGAGTTTAGCCCTTCCCATTCCCCCTACAGCAGTTTAGCCCCACCCATTCAACCTACAGTAGTTTAACTCCACCCATTCAGTCTACAGCAGTTTAGCTTCACCCATCCAGCCTACAGCAGTTTAGCCCCACTCATTCAACCTACAGTAGTTTAACTCCACCCATTCAGTCTACAGCAGTTTAGCTTCACCCATTCAGCCTACAGCAGTTTAGCTCCATGCATTCAGCCTACAGCAGTTTAGCTCCACCCATTCAGTCTACAGCAGTTTAGCTTCACCCCTTCAGCCTACAGCAGTTTAGCCCCACTCATTCAACCTACAGTAGTTTAACTCCACCCATTCAGTCTACAGCAGTTTAGCTTCACCCATTCAGCCTACAGCAGTTTAGCTCCATGCATTCAGCCTACAGTAGTTTAGCTCCACCTATTCAGTCTACAGCAGTTTAGCTTCACCCATTCAGCCTACAGCAGTTTAGCTCCTCCCATTCAGCCTACAGCAGTTTAGCTCCACTCATTCAGTCTACAGCAGTTTAGCTCCACCTATTCAGTCTACAGCAGTTTAGCTTCACCCATTCAGCCTACAGCAGTTTAGCTCCACTCATTCAGCCTACAGCAGTTTAGCTCCATGCATGCTCCATGAAGGAAAACATTTAAATATCGTGGATCATTGCAGCTTTTATAGGATCCTCACATCCAAAACAACCCAGCCTGCTTTTTGTATGAGGAGCA
Organism: Megaleporinus macrocephalus; assembly: GCA_021613375.1. Classification (NCBI taxonomy): domain Eukaryota; kingdom Metazoa; phylum Chordata; class Actinopteri; order Characiformes; family Anostomidae; genus Megaleporinus; species Megaleporinus macrocephalus. Next base: position 32,477,500 of record CM038728.1, on the reverse strand, counting down.
ATACAGGGGCAGCCAATCAGAACAGAGCTATTTTGCATATCCATCTTAAAGGCACAGAAACAGCCGGTTCAATTATAAAGGATAAAGTGAGTTCGGAAAATTAATTATTAATAATTTACAATCATTATCATAGTGCAGGATGTCATTTGGGAAAATGTAACAATAAGAAATATGTAGACTCACACTGGCCACATGACTGCACACAGATTATGGGAGCAGGCAGTAAAACTGGACACCCCCTGGGTGCTGGCCTGCTGTCCTGTAGGATTATAACCCTGTTCCTCTCCTGGAGGAACAGATTTAGCATCACTCAATCTGCCACATTCAGTATCTGATGATTTACTGCTGTCAATCTTCTCCTCAGAGCCCATCAGGACCGCGCTCATCATAGAAAACACAGACAGCAACAGTAACCCAGTCATACTCACAGGTGTCTAATCTCACACACTCGGGAAGTCGTGTTTTTGTGTTTCCAGTGTGTTCTACATGACTGCTATTACCTTCACTTACATCAGACGGCTTATTCAGCGGAAACTGTTTCACACTCCAAAGATCAGCTCTCGCCTTTTTATCGTTTTTAATAAAAGCTGTGGGGTTTTAGGAATAGTTCGTATTTTTCCTGGGAGACAATAGACTAATGTTTATACGCACATGAATACTGCTCTGCCAAGAACACAAGACAGAAGAAGACAGACAGTGACAGGAAAGAAAAATAAATAAATATGTAAAGCAAAAGAAAGATAAGAAAGATAAGAAAGAAAGAAAGAAAGAAAGACCCAGATTTGACATGAGACAAAGATTCATGGCTTGACTGAGTCTTGGAGCCTTGGAGACTCAACCCAGACTTAGAGAGACCTTGGAGACTCAAACCATCTTAGAGACTTGACTCAGACTCGAACCCTAGATACTCTGCTTCAGCTTTGACTTGGAATCACATCTTAGAGACACATCTCGGACTCGCACATCAGAAACTCGACTCAGACTTGAACCCCAGAGACTTGACTTGGACTCACATCTCAGAGATACGTCTCGAACTTGCAAATCAAATACTCAAGATTCAACTTAGACTTGCACCTAGAGACCTGACTCAGTCCTGCTTCTCAGAGACGCGATACTCAACTTAGAATTCCACCCTAGAGACTTGACTCATACTCACATCTCAGACTCGCATTTCAGACATTCGACTCATACTCGCATCGCAGAGATACGTCCCAGACTTGCATCTGAAAGATCTAAGGCTCAGTTTTGACTTGCACCTCAGACACTTCACTCGCTCTCACATCTTAAAGACGCGACACTCAACTCAGACTTGCACCTCAGAGACTCGACTCAGACTTGAACCCCAGAGACTTGACTTGGACTCACATCTCAAGGGATGTCTCAAACTTGCAAATCAAATAGTCAAGATTCAACTTAGACTTGCAGCTTAGAGACTTGACTCGGATATGCACATCAGTGACTTGACTCAGACTTGCACCTAGAGACTTGACTCAGAAACACGTCTCAGTCTCACATCTCAGAGACTCAAGGCTCAACTCAGACTTGCATCTCAGACACTCAACTCTGACTTGCATCTCAGAGACTCGAGACTCAGACTGGCACCTAGACTCACACATCAGAGACTCAACTAAGACTTACATCTCAGAGACCTGACTCGGAATCGCACATTAGAGTACCCCAGAGACTTGCCTCAGACTTACATATCAGAGACTCAAATTAGAATTGCATCCAAGATACTGGACTCAGACTCGCATTTCAGACATTCGACTCATACTCACATCTCAGAGATACGTCCCAGACTTGCATCTGAAAGATCTAAGGTTCAACTTGTCTTGTTTCTAGTCAAAGACGCAAGACTCGACTCAGACTTGCACCTGAAAGACTCGACTCAGACTCGCATATCAGAGTCTTAGAAGTTGCATGAATCAGTGTATGAACCTCTCTGAATGCAATCAGAAAGAAAGCAGAGGCAGGATCATATAAGAGAAGTGCTTGTTTGGGGTTCTTCTTGGGTTCTTCACATTCTCAGTGTTCCAGGGCAGACACAGCTAGACTGATGCAGACAGACGTGTGTGTATGCATGTGTGGAGTGTTTATCTGTCTGGATGCATGTACAACACACACTAATATGGGTGGACGTGGTGAGAGCGAGCGCTTGGGGCTCTCACACACACACACGCTGCCGCAGGACGACACACACCCAAACACTTGCGTAACCGTCTCCCGATCTCTCCGTGACCCCAGCGTGTAATCCTTGCATGAACTTCTGAGCAGTTTTGAGGATGTTCTACTCAATTCCTTACTGCTCTTATATGCATATCAATCTGGAAAATATATTTAAATATTTCCTTTATTTACAGCGAATACAGAAAAAAGAAAAGAATATATAAGAACACATTTACCCTAACTCTAACTAATGTACCATGTAGTAAATAGGCCATAGCTTAGAACACATTCAAAAGTAGTGTTTTATTTATTAGATAAATAGTAATAGTTTGGGACACAGCCCAAAGTAGTGAGCTATATGCAGAATACAGCAGTATGTGGCAAACCCCATAATTAGCACACTATGTACAGAGTAGGTTATAGTTAATAGTAAATAAGCCATATATGGTTAATAAAGCATGGTTTGGGAAGTCCATAGTGAAATGCACAGTAAATAGGTTGTTGTTGAAACATGGCCCAAAATGGTGCACTGATATAGTAAGGTTTGGGACAGCCCAAAATAGTACACTATACAGTGAATAAGCCATCATTTGGAACATAGCCCAAAATATTGTACTTTATGGGCAATAAAGCAAGGCTTGGTACGGCCCAAAGCAGTGCACTATACAGTAAATAAGCTGGAATTGGAGCATAGCCCAGAATAGTCCAATTTATGGTTAATAAAGCAAGACCTGTGACAGCACTGTACAAAACATAGGAAATTGTTTGGAACATAGCCCAAAATAGTGTACCTTATGTTTAATAAAGCAAGATTCGGGTCAGTCCCAAATAGTGCACTATACTGTAAATATGCTGTAGTTTGAAATCATAGCCTAGTATGAAGCACATTATGGTCAATAAAGTAAGATTTGGGTTGGGCCAAAATAGTGCACTATACTGTAAATATGCTGTAGTTTGGAACATAGCCCAATATAGTGCACTTTATGGTCAATAAAGCAAGATTCAGGTCAGTCCCAAATAGTGCACTATACTGTAAATATGCTGTAGTTTGGAACATAGCCCAGAATGAAGCGCATTATGGTCAATAAAGTAAGATTTGGGTTGGGCCAAAATAGTGCACTATCCTGTAAATATGTTCCCATTTAGAACTTAGCCCAGAATAGTGCACTTTATGGTTAATAAAGCAAGATTTAGGTCAACCCAAAATAATGCAATATCTGGTAAATAGCTTATTGTTTTGAATGTAGGCCAAAACAGTGCACTTTATGGTCAATAAAGCAAGATTTAGGACAGCCCAGAATAGGGCGCTACACAATAAAATATCCATCATTTAAAACATAGTCCAAAATAGTGCACTTTATGGTCAATAAAGCAAGATTTGGGTTAGGCCAAAACAGTGCACTATACTGTAAATATGCTGTTGTTTGGAACACATCCCAGAATAGTGCACTTTATGGTTAACAAAGCAAGAAATTTTATTAGCCTATAGTGCACTTCATGGTTAAAAAAACAAGATTTCAGAGAGCCCAAAATAGTGCAATCTATTCTAAATAGCGTACTGTTTTGAACATAGCCCAGAATAGTACACTTTATGGTCAATAAAGCAAGATTTTTGAAAACCCCAAACAGTGCATATTACAGTAAATAGACCATAGTTTGGGACCTAGCACAGCTAGAGTGCATTATACAACAAATAGGGCATAATTTGGGACACAGCCCAAAACAATGCACTATTTGAGTTATGTCAAGTCTGGGACAACACTGCACTACACTACATTATATAGTGTAAATGCCATAGTTTGGGACAAAGCCCAGAACAGTTCTTTAATTATTAGGGTGTAGTTTGGGGCACAGCTGCAGTCACGCAGGCAATAATAATAATAACTCCCTAAATAACAGCAGGATTTACCTTTATCCTGCTTACAGCTTTCAAGGCTAACTTCAGCCTGACCACATGAGGGGTAGGAAATGAGCCTATGTCTATTATGAGTCCCTCTCAGACGGAGTCACATTACTGTCCAGACTGCATCAATAACGAGTCTGAATGTATATTACACAGAACTAATGTAGCTAACAAGTAATGGAAGCTTACACCCCAGCAGTTAACTTAACCCTAGCTGCATGACTAAATCTTTACTCACGTCTTGTGTATGTGGTTTCTGATGCTGTGTGACTTATTTAGGTAGTAGGATTAGTAGCTTTAGAGAGAACATAGTATCAAATAGGCCCCTAAGTTTGAATATAATATTTTTATGAAATGAAACGAGGCGTGTAAACACAAGAACTGCGTGAGTGCATATGAGGTAGTTTGTTTATGCAAAAGGTTCCGAGAGCATCATTGAAAAAGCATATAAAATATTAAACTGGTTGTATTGCTAATCAACTGAGTCAACTGCTGAATCAAGTTCATCCAAATGAGCCACACTGAATCAGCTATAGCACTTATTAACATCTGTGTTATACCATGTCCTTATAGTTTATAGAGTTCACATGTAATATTACATCACAGGTTTTATGCAGATCACTATGAAGGAACTCTGGATCAATCTTCTCTTGCAAAATTGCTTTAACTCAGCCACAGTGGAAGGGCTTTCAACCTGTACAGGGTCCTCCAGCAGCATCTCAAATGGACAGGACTTTGACTAGGATGCTCTAAAATCTTCATTCTGTGTCTTTTGACTGGTTCAAAGTTGGACTTGTGCAACTCATACGACTGGAGATCGGCCAAGAGCAGAATTCAAGGTTCTATAAATTATAGCTAGTCGTCCAGACCCTAAAGCAGACCACACTATCACCACCATGTTTCACTACTGATATGATGCTCTTATTGTAGAATGCTGATATAACCGGACCTCCGTCTTCTAAAAAGGCCCACATTCAGAACGTTACACCAAAAGATTGAAGGTCATCTGTGTTTTTGAGACAAACGTTTACATTGCTTTTATGTTTAGCAGTGTTTTTTGTGTTGGATACCGGTTTTGCCCCTCTGTCTCTTTGAGAGTTCAATCATAAACCTAATCTGACAAAAATGAGGCCTGCAGTTTGTCTAAAGTGCATCTGGGTTCTTTCGTGACTCCCTGGATGAGTCGTCACTGTGCTCTGAGGAATTTTTGTAGGCCAGCTACCTCTGGGAGGATTCCCACTGTTGCAGGTTTACTCCATGTAGAGATAATGGTTCTCACTCTGGTTCTCTGGGGTCCACAGAAATGGCCTTGTAACTTATTCCATAATTATATATTATTTAATATTTATTTTGACTGCAGCATATACTGCTCGCTGACATCTTAATCAACCTCACCTTGCTGAAAAAGTTCTATTTAGTTCTTAGTTAGTTAGATTAATTCAGATTCTGATTCTTAATTATTTCTGATCTGGATTCAGAGTTTCTGAACACACATTCTGATTTCTATTCCGATTCCAGTTTGAAATGTGATACTAATTTTGACTCAAATTTCATTTCAGATTTCAATTCTGTTTATGATTTTCAATTCAGTTCTGTCTTAATCTCAGAATCATATTATCAATTCTGATTCTAATCCCACTTGAGACACTGATTATTTCTGGATTTGATTTATTCGGAATCAGATTCTGATTCTCTCTGATGTCGTGTAGGCTTCTGTAGGAGAGTTCTCTGTGACCCAGTGATCTTCCAGCTGTTGCACTTATCTGAGGAATTCAGCATGTCACCCTGTTTTCATCAACACCTCACTGTAGATCACCCAGCGTCATACATGACACTTAAACACCCCCCCCCACACACACACCCCCGACACAGAGAACGAGAGAGAGAGAGAGAGAGAGAGAGAGAGAGAGAGAGAGAGAGAGAGAGAGAGAGAGAAATCTCTTTAAAAACTGTATTTGCTGTATTGAAATGATGCAAATAACCCCCACAACACATCTTGCTCTTTGTATGTTTTCTCCTTAGGCAGCGCCGCACTACACCCCCTTCTGGTCAGCACTGAAACTGCTTTCCTGTTTAGCCCAGCTGAAAATACCAAATTATAAAAAGACTATTTCCACTATTTCCCACGTTCTCTCTCTAAGATGGTGGAACAGGGTATTTTTAAGGAAACTAATAGTCACTGTCTTAAAACACTGGCTGCTTAAGTTATTACTGAGTTTCTTTAAAACATACTGAAACTTCAGCTGGATTAGCTAGCTAGCATACTTGCCTCTTCCTTTAAACACCACGTTTACTACATGTATTGCTTCATTCTGTCCATCTGACTGAAAGATTTTTGTATGAAAGACTGATTTAAAGCCATGTTGAACTCCACAGGTTTTTAGAAGCTAGTTCATTTTAGCTAGCTAGAAGATATGGTTTCCTTCATGCTGGGTGAGCTATAGTAATTTAATTTGGACCATAGCTGGTTGTCTGAGCATCTAAACAAGATATTCCTCTATTCTGGCAATCTGAATACCAGCGTGTTGTGTTTAGTGTTTAATAGGCTTAAAATCCAGATGAAGGCTGTAAGTGAAGAACAGAGTGGAGGAGATGGAGGTGGGGACTCTAAAAGATACAAACAGTACACAAATAAACAATCACAGTATATGTTAGACATTATCCTGATGTTCTGAAGAGAGATTTGAACCGAACTGAAAGGTGGGCAGCTATCAAGGCAGCAGATACAAGAACTACCTTCTCCTCCAGACACCCTTCTACTCAAGTATTGCCTTTTTTCTACAGACGCCCTTCTATTCAAGAACTACTTTTCCCTCCAGATGACCATCTACTTAAGAATTATCTTCTCCTCCAGATGTCCTTCTATTCAAGAACTACCTTCTCCTCCAGACACCCTTCTATTCAAGAATTACTTTTCCCTCCAGACGACCTTGTACTCAAGAATTACCTTCTCCTCCAGATGTCCTTCAATTTTAGAACTTTCTTCTCCTCTAGGCATTCTTCTACTCAAGAACTACCTTCTCCTCCAGACGTCCTTCTACTGAAGAACTACTTTTCCCTCCAGACAACCATCTACTCAAGAACTACCTTCTCCTCCAGATGTCCTTCAATTCTAGAACTTCCTTCTTCTCCAGATATCCTTCTATTACAGAACTACTTTCTCCTCCAGTAGTCCTTCTATTCCTTTTATTCAAGAATTATCTTCTCCTCCAGATGTCTTTCCACACAAGAACTACCTTCTCTTCAAGATGTCCTTCTTCTCAAGAACTACCTGCTCTTCCAGACATCCTTGATACAGAGGAGCTCCAGAATGTCTGTCTATTAGGTTTCTTTTACTGTCCTGTGGATTACCTAGCAACAAACACTCAACTCTGCCTCCTCTCATCATTAATGTTACGGCTGGTTACTTAACGTAATGTTAGACTTTAAATCTATCTGTTCACTCACAGATGTCTCCACACAATTATAGACATTTTACTTACTATCAAAAGTGAACCTACACAGGTCTTCTGAGTTTATATGGAATGTTAACGAGAAATCTGGAAAATCTGAAATAATCTTTGGGGTCTATTGTTGCTCTACAGTGTCCTGCACGTATCCCTCCATCAGGAATGGAGTTTAAGACTGAAATCTTTTCTAAATTATTATAAACAGCATCACAGACAGTGTATTTATAACCATTTACTGTAATAACTTTCTGTGAGGGAGCTTTTAGAGGTGGACATCTGGTTCCATTCACCACCACTGTGAACGGTTTTGACTCTCCTAGAGCGGTCTGAACTTTGTTGACATCTTAACTGTGGCAGAGATTTAGAAGAAGTCAGTGGAATTCCCCTTCAAGTCTCGAGTCAGCAGCCTTTATTTGGGCATGCCTGGCAGCTACAATATGACGCACAAGCTAAGAGGTCTGTTATCTTGATGCCTGTTCATATCAGAATGAGCCCAAAACTCTGACTCCGTCTCTCCTTCTGTGTTAATAATTTGTATAAGGAGACGCGAAACATTACATTCTTCAGCTTAACCAGAATGTCAGAGCAGTCTGAATGACCGATGACCGGTGTGCATGAGTGGAATGCGAGTGATGGCAGATGAAGGAGGATTCTGCAGAATGGAAAGAGAGAGTGATAAGAATGGCACTCAGAGAATGTGCATGTGCTCTCTGTCATATACAGCTCACACACAGAACCCATATTTTTCTAAGCATTTATCCTGTTTCTGTATTCCATAATAAAAGTCTCTCTCTATGATAGATTGTCCAGCCCTTCTTGAATAAATTCACCATCACAACCATCATCCAGAGCCTCATAACGACCAACAGCAGCATACAGAAATAGAAATGTTGCCATGGTGATAACAAAACCAGTGGAAATGGATAATGATGATATAAGAGCTGATTCCTCATATAAAGCAGCAATATGTAAGATGACGATTAAGTTGCAAGATTTTTAAAATAAACTAAAATTGACAGTCATTGCAGTACCACTTCATACCTAAAGAGGTGATAGTGAGTCACTGTAATACCACTTCGTACCTGAAAAGGTGATAGTGAGTCACTGTAATACCATTTTGCACCTGAAGAGGTGATAGTGAGTCACTGTAATACCCCTTCGTACCTGAAGAGGTGATAGTGAGTCCCTGTAATACCATTTTGCACCTGAAGAGGTGAGAGGAGTCACTGTAATACCCCTTTGTACCTGAAGAGGTGATAGTGAGTCCCTGTAATACCATTTTGCACCTGAAGAGGTGATAGGCAGTCACTGTAATACAACGTGGTACCTAAAGACGGGATAGTGAGTCATTGCAATACCACTGTGTACCTGAAATATGATAATACAGTGACTCACTATAGTGTGGAGTAGAATCAGTCCAACATGTGAGGATGAAGAAGTAGCGCTGCTGCCCCGACGGCATATTATAACCTCTTGTCAATCATGTTGAAGGTGCTGCTCCGAGTTACATTATTTAAGAACAGGCAGCCAATGAAAGACCAGTAAACACAACAATGGCTGAAGCTCTTGGTGAGCGTGTGGCACCGACAAGAAACCACGTTTAGCAGCAACAAAAGAAATGATATAAAGTATAAATAAAATATAAATACCAAGCAGTTTACCAATGGAGACACTCTCGGAGAAGAAAGAGAGGAATGCTTGATGTAGAACTCTGAAACGTTCTTCTGGACAGGTAAGGAGTGAAGAAATATGCGCAATTTTACATTTTGCTCCTTTAAGGGAAACTGTAGTGCAGTCAAGGCAAAATCTGGAGGTCTTAGAATTGCTTGTATGCCGCCCAGAAAGACAAAACAACCCCCCACCATAACAGCAAATGACTTTCAGCACTGTTAGATAGACACAGTAGCCATCAGACATCACAAGGGTCTACATCAGAAGAATGATATGCAACATCTAGATAGACCAGAGGAATTTTAGAAATGTGCTGTGGACTGAGGAAGTAAAATGGAACGCATTTTGCAAATTTTGGCAGCATTTGATGAAAGGAACTCCGCGCTTACTGTAAAGCGTGGGGGTGGACGTTACCGGGTAGATGGAAGGATGAAACTCTAGTAGCAAATCTGATACAATCAGTCAAAAAGCTGAAGCTAAAAAGAAGCTACTATAAAAGGCAGTGATCCAAAACACACCCCTAAACCCACCATGAACTACTTGGGAGTTTTGGAAAGGACCCTCACAGTCTGGCCTGAACATCAATGGAAATCAGTGTGCAGAGCTTAAGCTACCTTAAGACTACGAATACCTAAGAATACCCGCAGAACCAGAAGTGTTCCGCAACAAGGAGTGGAAGATATTTAACTATCTAGAAAACAGAGACGTAAAGACAGCATGAAACAGACTCTCTGCCGTGTCCTATCACAGTTAGGCACTAAGGAGGACCTCACTCTTGCCGTCAATGGCAGCTCTGGCTCCGCCCCTCTCCTGCGCAGAGCCAGACAATAAATCTGCAGCGTGTTCGGGATGTTTGTGTTACTGAGCACTAAAATCCTCTCTGTGATATAAACACAGCTGCGGTTCTCCGCAAACTCTCTGAAAACTGACCACACATATTAAATATCTTTTGTTTACGTTACTGGTACTTTTATTTCTCTGCCATTTTTGGAAGTTTGGGCACCTCTAGACTTCAGAGTTTCCCTGCAGAAATGTTTTATTCCATCATCAGATCACTGTATTGTTTCATGCAATAGTACTTAAATGTTCTGTTACATTTTTTAATAGATATAAAATCTAAAAAATAGTTCAAATAATCTTATGTTGAGGTTTAAGAGGTGCAAAAGTTTAAGGCACTTGGGTCATTAAAAAGCTATTTTTCCAGACAGGAAGCTTTTATTTACTCAGCAAAACATTTAACGTTTTAAATATTAAACAGTATTAATACAGTAAGTAGTTCTTCTACATAAGTGTGTTTATTTAACCCTTTCCAATCTTCTCCTTGTGGAAACAACCCAGTATTATTTACAGTTCAATACCACAGCAACGAGGTAGCAACCACCTAAAATGCCATATCAATTACCCAGCAACACTTTAGTAACCACCTCGGATACCATAGCAACCAGTTATCAACATCCTAGCAACAACATTGAATACCACAGCAACCATGTAGCAACATTCAAGTAATTATCAAAGATACCATATTTATCACTTAGCAACACCCTAACAACCACCTGGAAAACCATAACAACAATGTATGATGCAATGGGCACTAATGTAACAATAATGGCAACCACTTACCAACAAACAGCATGGAATTCCATAGTGACTTCACAGCAACATCCTAGCAACCAGCTGGAATATGTAGTAACACCCAAGCAATCATCAGTCACCATAACAAATATCTAGCAACAGCAACCAACTGGGATACCATATCAACCACATGAAAGCCACAGCATCTGTGTACCAACATCCAATCCACCATCATAGAAAGCATTCCAGTCACCTAGCAACACCCTAACAATCACCAGGAATAGTATAGCACCAGCTAGCAACAACCTAGAATATCTCAGTAACCATGTATCAATGCCCTAGCAACAACATGAAATACAATAACAACCATGTAACAACAACCCCAGACATTAAAGATACCACATTTATCACCTAGGAGCATCCTTGCAACCACCTGGAATACTGTAGAAACCATGTACAATGCAATAGTAACCACCTGGAACCACTGGAACAATGTAGCAGCCACCTGGAATACCATAGTAGCAATGTAGCAGCCACCTGGAATACCATAGTAGCAATGAAGTAACCATTTGTCATGCCATAGTAACAATGTAGCAACCACCTGGAATACCAAAGTAACAACGTAATAACCACATTGAATACCATAGTAACAATGTAGTAGCCTCCTAAAATATCATAGTAACAATGTAATAACCACATGGAATATCATAGCAACCATGTAGCAACCATCAAATAAATATAACAATGTACAGTCGCTTGTTTTTTTCTAGTTATTTATAACACACAGTATGTGGTATTTCTTCTGCCTACGCTATCCACACACACACACACACACACACACACACACACACACACACACACACACACACACACAGACACACACACTGCTGCACTGCCTCCTAATTGAACTGAAGATGTTGTTTGGCAGTAACAGAATCTGGATGCTGAACGTTGAGAGCTGGACGACGTGACACTCGTCTGTCTGAAAACTGTTCCAGACGTCAGTCTGACCCAGAACACAGCGCTGAAGGAGACTGTGTGTGTGTTTGCCCATAACCACGTTACATAAACACCCCATAAACTACCCCCCAAAACCCCCACCGCCCACACCACCATCCCCCACCTCCGCTCACACCCCCGCCTCCCACATCCCTCCGCTGTATGTGTCTTCCTCATCAGAGGATCCTTCAGTGACGTCTGAGCTGCCGCCTTTATATTTTACTGGCTGAACTGAGGGCATTTAAAGCTATAGTCCAGTTCGCCACCATTACAAGATCAATTATCAATATTTATCATTGTTAGTGATGGTTACGATTGTAATATTGCCAGATAATAAATCATAGTATTCTGGTATCTCTTTGATCCACAGTTAAATTTGTTTGTTTTTATATTTGTGATTATATAGTTCATTATGTTTCACATATCTTATGTTTAATTCAGTTTTAAAGGTGCAATATATATATTTTTTGGTTTAAAACACTCCAAAATGAATTTAAATGATTAACAAATTTGAAGGAATTAACAGTTTGCTGGCATGTTAAACACATCTATGTATCGAGTTGCAGAGATATCTACTGAAGTTAGCTAGCCCCTGCCCATCCTGTCTTGCAATACCACTTTGTACCTGAAGAAGTGATAGTGAGTCACTGTAATACCACTTTGTACCTGAAGAGGTGATAGTGAGTCACTGTAGTACCACTTTGTACCTGAAGAGGCGATACACAGTCATTTTAGTACCACTTTGTACCTGAGGAGGCGATACACAGTCATTTTAGTACCACTTTGTACCTGAAGAGGCGATACACAGTCATTTTAGTACCACTTTGTACCTGAAGAGGCGATACACAGTCATTTTAGTACCACTTTGTACCTGAAGAGGCGATACACAGTCATTTTAGTACCACTTTGTACCTGAAGAGGCGATACACAGTCATTTTAGTACCACTTTGTACCTGAAGAGGTGATACACAGTCATTTTAGTACCACTTTGTACCTGAGGAGGCGATACACAGTCATTTTAGTACCACTTTGTACCTGAGGAGGCGATACACAGTCATTTTAGTACCACTTTGTACCTGAAGAGGCGATACACAGTCATTTTAGTACCACTCTGTACCTGAAGAGGCGATACACAGTCATTGTTAGTACCACTTTGTACCTGAAGAGGCGATACACAGTCATTTTAGTACCACTTTGTACCTGAAGAGGCGATACACAGTCATTTTAGTACCGACTTTGTACCTGAAGAGGCGATACACAGTCATTTTAGTACCACTTTGTACCTGAAGAGGCGATACACAGTCATTTTAGTACCACTTTGTACCTGAAGAGGCGATACACAGTCATTTTAGTACCACTTTGTACCTGAAGAGGTGATACACAGTCATTTTAGTACCACTTTGTACCTGAAGAGGCGATACACAGTCATTTAGTACCACTTTGTACCTGAAGAGGCGATACACAGTCATTTTAGTACCACTTTGTACCTGAAGAGGCGATACACAGTCATTTAGTACCACTTTGTACCTGAAGAGGCGATACACAGTCATTTTAGTACCACTTTGTACCTGAAGAGGCGATACACAGTCATTTTAGTACCACTTTGTACCTGAAGAGGTGATACACAGTCATTTTAGTACCACTTTGTACCTGAAGAGGCGATACACAGTCATTTTAGTACCACTTTGTACCTGAAGAGGCGATACACAGTCATTTTAGTACCACTTTGTACCTGAAGAGGTGATAGTGAGTCACTGTAATATCACTTTGTACTTGAAGAGGCGATACACAGTCATTTTAGTACCACTTTGTACCTGAAGAGGCGATACACAGTCATTTTAGTACCACTTTGTACCTGAAGAGGTGATACACAGTCATTTTAATACCACTTTGTACCTGAAGAGGCGATACACAGTCATTTTAGTACCACTTTGTACCTGAAGAGGCGATACACAGTCATTTTAGTACCACTTTGTACCTGAAGAGGTGATACACAGTCATTTTAGTACCACTTTGTACCTGAAGAGGCGATACACAGTCATTTTAGTACCACTTTGTACCTGAAGAGGCGATACACAGTCATTTTAGTACCACTTTGTACCTGAAGAGGTGATACACAGTCATTTTAGTACCACTTTGTACCTGAAGAGGCGATACACAGTCATTTTAGTACCACTTTGTACCTGAAGAGGTGATAGTGAGTCACTGTAATATCACTTTGTACTTGAAGAGGCGATACACAGTCATTTTAGTACCACTTTGTCCCTGAAGAGGCGATACACAGTCATTTTAGTACCACTTTGTACCTGAAGAGGTGATACACAGTCATTTTGGTACCACTTTGTACCTGAAGAGGCGATACACAGTCATTTTAGTACCACTTTGTACCTGAAGAGGCGATACACAGTCATTTTAGTACCACTTTGTACCTAAAGAGGCGATACACAGTCATTGTAGTACCACTTTGTACCTAAAGAGTCGATACACCGTCATTGTAGTACCACTTTGTACCTGAAGAGGCGATACACAGTCATTTTAGTACCACTTTGTACCTGAAGAGGCGATACACAGTCGTTGTAGTACCACTGTGTACCTGAAGAGGCGATACACAGTCATTTTAGTACCACTTTGTACCTAAAGAGGCGATACACAGTCATTGTAGTATCACTTTGTACCTGAAGAGGCGATACACAGTCATTTTAGTACCACTTTGTACCTGAAGAGGCGATACACAGTCATTTTAGTACCACTTTGTACCTGAAGAGGTGATACACAGTCATTTTAGTACCACTTTGTACCTGAAGAGGTGATAATGAGTCACTGTATTTTGGAGTGGAATCAGTCCAACATGTGAGGATGAGGAAGTAGAGCTGCTGTCCTGATGCTGTATTCCAACCTCTGGTCAGTGGTGGTGAAGGTGCTGCTCCTGGTTAGATCATTTAAGAACAGGCAGCCAATGAATGAACAGTAAACACAGCGATTGGCTGAAGCTCTTAGTGAGTGAGCGCCACCGACGACAAAGAAGAGATATAAACAGAAGCAGAACCAGAGAGAGAACACTGGAGCTGTTTCACCAACGGAGACGCTCTCGGAGAGGAAAGTTTGACGCTGTAACGTTTCTTCAAGACTGGTAAGGAGTAAAGAGGGAGAAGGAGGCATTTACTGATGATATGCTGCCCCCTAGTGTTTGAAGTATGCATTCATCTTCCAAACTGCTCCCTTAATTGTGATGCAGACTGAAATGTATGCACCCTTTCTTAAAGTTTGCTTCTTTATTTTTAGCTCTGGCTAGTGAGGCTTCTTTGATCACCGCTGAAGATCAACGTTTTTCATCTCATGTTTTTCATTTTGTTTGTTTTTCAGATCAATGATCGTTTTAATATGAATGCCAGCTGCTGCTGGTGTCTGCTGAGTTCTCCTGACAGCACGTTCACTCTAACACTGGAGGACGCTTCTGATCGGCCACTGAAAGTGTGGATTCAGGTCGGTTCTGTCTCCAGACAGTCAGGAGCTCCAACAAACACAGACAGGCCTCACGCTTTAATACAGCCGAACCCCAGCAGAGCTCAGCAGGAGAGACTGGAGCTCATCCAGAGTAATCATCAACACAGCTCAGTGAAAAACACTCCCTCTCCCTGTCTATCTCCCTCACACTCCTCCCTCTCTCTCTCTCTTTCTCTTTCTCTGCCCCTCCATATTTTCTAATTTCCCCCTACCTCTTTCCCTCCCTGTCTGTCTCTCTCTCTCTCCCTCCCCCCTCTATCCCTCTGTCCATCTCATATTCTCTAGATTTTTTTTCCCTGTCTGCCTTCCTGTCTATCTCTCTCTTACTCCATCCCTCTGTCTGTCTCTCTCTCCTCTCCATCAGGTCTGTTTTTCTCTCTTCCTCCCCCACTATCTCTCTCTCCATCTCTCTAATTCTCTCTCACCTCTCCAACTCTCTTTTCTCTCAATCTCTTTCTCACACGCTCCCCCTCCCCTTCTCTTTCTCTCTCCTCTCTCTCCCCCCTCCATCTCCCTTTCTCTCCTCCCCCTCTCTCTATCCCTCCCCCTCTACCCTCTTCATCTCTCTTTATCACTGTTTCCCTTTTTCCCTCTCTCTCTCTCTCTCTCTCTCTCTCTCTCTCTCTCTCTCTCTCTCTCTCTCTCTCTCTGATGAAAGGAGGGGTAATAAGTGATCGGGTGCTCTGTCAGGGATTCAGACTCAGGTTATTGATTTCTTTGCTGTGGTGGGTGCTCGGGGTCGCATCACTCTTTCATCAATGTTCATTTGCATAAACACATGTGGGCGGAGATTCGATACACTAATAATAACCTACAGATTTACTGGGCAGCACCGTCACACACAGGCAACTCTTTATACGGTGTTTTAAACATAAGTGTTTAAATTATAATACATTTTTACATTTCATTTACATTCATTTTATGTAAAAGCTTAACAGTCACTATATACTGTTTTATATATATATATATATATATATATATATATATATATATATATATATATATATATATATACACACTGGAATATATTTAATATTAAAACTGTTCACTTTTTAATACGAGCCAACATACATGGTACATATATTTGTTCTCCACGTTTTCCACTTAATGCTTTTCCGTTTATTTAAAAACAAATATAAATATTTAATATTCAGACTCATGCCTATGTATGATATTATGCTCAAAAATAGAAATAAATCATTATAATGTGGAGTTTTTTATTTCAGATGTCTTCTTCTGATGGTGCATCAGTGCAGAGTTTCTACAGCTTTTCTGTATTTTTGCATATTTTGTTGCAATTAATCCAGAAAATCAGACTAAAGACAAACCGAATAAACAAAAAGAAAATATTGACCACGCCATGAAACAACCTTGTGCTGTTAATTGAATAATCTTTGACTCTAATGCTGCTCACATGGAGCACCAAGTGTATTGACTAAGTAAGAACCTGGTTCTGGTTAAACTGAGGGCCTGATTAACTTATTTTATTTTATTTTAACTTACTTATTGATTAACAAACAGCTCCATTATTAAAATTACAGGCTTGAATTAAAGTACTTCTGATTTAATTGACTTTAAAACTGCAATACACGTCTTACACGCTTGTTTCAGTCAGAAGTAGCATCAAACCCAGGCTGAGTCCCAAACGCCTCTGTGTCCCTACCTAGTGCACTATTGGAATTCTAGCTTCTACAGACAAACAGTGCACTACGTGTGGAGTTCAGATGTGTCTGAATCTCAAATGTTTATTTTTAGCTACACTATGTGCTGCTGGGCTGCTGGAGTCAGTATTTATATCTTTATACTGTGCACTATGTAGGGAGCAGGGTTTGAGATCCAACCCCAGTGTGGGAAGAGGAGCGGAGCTGGGTTGTTGCTATATAAGACTTGCGATAGTGATAAAAGTTCTGATGGTTACAGTAACAGTGCTGTTATTATATGTTATTATATGTTTATTATTGTATGGCCCAAAGATGAAAACATGCAGGAAATGACCACAAATACATAGTGAAATTCTTCTTCCTATATTTCCTCCCATAGTGTCCCATTAATTTCGGCCCAAACCAAACACTATTGTATACCTTAACCTAAAGCCACCAAACTTCATGCATTTACTCAGGGCAGATCATCCCTCGTTCCTCCCATAGACTCCCATTCATTTTCACTATACACCATGGGAACCTTCTAGGAATAGCTTAACAACCACCTGGGACAGCCTAGCAACATTGCAGCAACCGCTGTCGAAATGCTTTAGCTGTGCAACTATTCTAGTTTTATTTATTTATTTATTTATTTTTATTTCACAGACCAATTGTCTCCTAAGTTACTCAACCAGCCAAATGAATCAGATTTAGTTGATCACCAAGGCTTGATTACTGCACAGCTGTGTTCAATCAAAGCATCACTTAATTGGAGCCTTTCCAGCACTGTGAAGTAGACTTAAGATCTTAAACCCAGTATGTTGTGCTCAAAAGAAATATTGAGTTATACCAAGAAAATGTTAACAAAGCCATTTCTGAAGCTCTGGGACTCTACACATGGAGAAACAATGGAAAAGTGGTGGAGTGCTCAGCCTTCTAAAATTCCTCAGAGAGCACAGCCATGATTCATTCAGCTAGTCACAAAAGAACCCAGATGAACGTCTAAGGAACTACAGGCCTCATTCTCCTCCGAGGAGGTTCATGCTTCCCGTTAGGATGAGACTAGGAGAGACCAAGAGGAACATACAGGCCAGTCTCACGTTCTACACGTATTTGACCCTCAGACAAAACCGGAATAACATTATGTGGAGTTAGAAGTAAGACTTTGAGGTACCATTACATCTGCATTCCGCATCACCAAGAACATCACAGCAGCAGTGAAACATGGTGGTGGTAGTGCTATGGCTACGTCAGGACAGCGAGCCCAAGCCCAAGAGCAAGACCAACAAGTCCTGACCTAAACACTGTTAATACACTGCGACTGCTACTATGTTTGTTGAAGCACTGATGCTTTAATTACTCTCTTCTTAGCTGCCCTTACAAAAAAGAAGTTTATTCAAGTGTACCATTATTTTACTTCTTTTAAACTAAAAGGAAGTGAGTATGCTTTCAGTTTACTTTTTATGTACTTCTCAGTGATATACTAAACACAGTTATACTTAAGTATACTTGGGTTATACTGACAAGTATAGAACAGTCTAAGTATATTTGGTCTTTACTTGTAATTAATCTTTTGATTGAGATAGTAGAAGTAAGTATTCTTGCTCTGCACAAAAACACATCCAGTACAATATTTAATTAAAATTTGATTTATAAAGATTTATAAAAATACAAATATGTTTCTTAATCTGAGTGTGTCTTGTTTATTTTATGTGTGTCCACTGGTGAGTAAGTAAACGTTGTTAAGTTCTATTTTAAGTAGAAACAAAACCCTTAAACCTAGTCATATACTTTAAAGTACAACAATAATATAAGCAGTAAATTATAAGTATTAAGTTCACTTAAAGAAAACTTACAAGCTAGTAAACTAACAGTGAACCCTTAAGTTTACTTTTAGTGTAGTTGCAGTATAAAAGATGTAAACTAGTTTATACTTGGTTTACTACTCTTACACTTAAAGTGTACTTAAAAGTATACTTTTAAAAACTAGAAAGTGGGCCAAATTAGTCCCAAGAAGTATAAAAATAGTACATATACAAGTGTACCACTAGTACAATGATATTAGTACAGTAACTGCATAAAGTATACTTAATAAAATGAACTTTAAGTACACTTATTTTCTGTAAGGGTATTTTCTGTAAAGTTTGCACATCTATACGTTCTGCGATGCAGGGATGAATGAATCAGATCAGGTCAATAAACAGTCACACCCCCAGTGGTAAATCATTGATTTTATGAGGGTGGATACAAAAACAGAGATAACACACTTCCCCCAGTGAGAGAGAGAGAGAGAAATAGAGAGAGTTTAGCTCTGTGTGAGTACAGAAAGGTTTATGGGGCAAAAACTATAAGCTACTTTATTACACATTACATGTATAATGCAATATACATAATATATGATCTACAGTGCTAATTGAAAGATTGTGACCCCCTTATAAGTTTCTGAATTTCCATTAAATGTAACTTTAAATATGATCAGATCTTCATTTAACTTCATCTAACATAAATATTTTGGCAAAATTGCTTTCAGGAACTGGTATGAGCAGCAATGACTTCAACCAACCATAGCTGCCAATCAGTCCAGCACAGTGACAGCTGGTATGTTGGTTGGCTTTCTTGCATGAAGGCCATAGCTACAATCCTGCCTCAACTGGATTAAGTTCTGGACCTTTACTAAGCTATTTCAAAATACAACAATCTCCCAGCATATTAATACAGTCCTGAATTCATAACTGCATCAAATGGCAAGCTGTCCTGGTCCAATAGCAGCGAAAGACCCTCAAACTGTGAAACTGCCACCACCATGTTTCAACGTCAGGATGAGGTTCTTATGCTATAAAGAAGCTTTGCTAAACATAACATTTTACACTAAAGTCATTAAGTTCAAAGACTAATTTTTACATTATGCCCCCAAATAGCATTATTTCAGTGGTTGTTTGGTGCATCTAGGTGGTCTTTAGAGTCATCCTGGAGAGTAGAGGATTTCTCTATACTATCATTCCATACATGCTACTGCTTTTCAAGGTTTGCCTGACTGTTGACTCATGAACACTGACATTAGCCAGTATACAAGAGGCCTACAGATGCTTAGATGTTCCCCTGGAGTTCTTTGTGATCTCCTGGAATATTCTACTCTTTAGTCTTGGAGTCACTTTTGTTGGATGGTGATGAATTTATGCCCAATGGTGGATCAGTGAAGTCTAAATGCATCAAAACTAGTTTCGCAACCTTTTATAGTCTGATAAGCTCAAACAAATACTTTTGTGAGGTCCTCAGAAATCTCATTTGACTGAAACATGACATTTATATGTATGTGGTAAAGACCAGACTCTTATGGTGAAGACTCAGGTGGATGTCAAACGGTAGGGTCAGAAACTCTCACACCTGATCGCCATCCAACAGACTGGACCGCCTGACCCTCTCATTATCATCATGATAATTAGCCCAAGTGCAAGACCACCTGTGATTGGCTCAGAAGAATCAAAATGGCGCGGCCTAATCAAAGTCCTGACGTAAACCCCATTGATACACTGCGACTGCTACTATGTTTGGTGAAGCACTAATGCTTGAATCACTCTGTTCTTAACTTTTTGATTTGTTTATCTGTTTAAAGGTGCTACAATATCCTATAAGCTAACCTGCTAAAGTTTGCGCATCTATATATACATTCTGCTATGCAGTGATGAATCAATCAGATCACGTCAATAAACAGTCACACCCCCCCCCCAGTGGTAAATCATTGATTTTATGAGGGTGAGTACGCAAACAGAGATAACACACTTCCCCTACACTGAAAAGAGAAAGAATGAGAGACAGTGTAGCTCTGTGTGAGTACAGAGAGGTTTATGGGTTAAAACCAATAAGCTACTTCATTACACATTGCATGTATATTGCATTATACATAATATATAATATACGATACTGTTTGAAAGGTTGGGAGCCCTTAATAATTTTGGGAATTTCTACTCAACTGTGACTTTAAATATGGTCAGATCTTCATTTAACTTCATCTAACATAAAATGTTTAGCTGGCAAAACTGCTTTCAGATACTAGTATGAGCAGTAATGACTTCAACCAAATGGTTACCGTAGCTGCTGATCAGTCCTGCACAGTGACTTGAAAGAATCTCAAGCTGTTCATTCTTATAGACCTGCTTCAGCTGGTATGTTGGTCGGCTTTCTTGCGTGAAGGCCACAGCTACAATCCTGCCTCAATATTTCTATTGGATTAAGTTCTGGACCTTTACTAAGTTGTTCCAAAATACAATGATCTCCCAGCATATTGATACAATTCAGAATTCACAGCTCCATCAAATAGCAAGCTGTCCTGGTTCAAAAGCTTCAAAACAGCCTCAAACTGTGAAACTACCACCACCATGTTTCAAAGTCGGGATGAGGTTCTTATGCTAGAAAGCAACTTTGCTAAACATATATTACAGCCATTAATATCAAAGACCAATTTTTACTTATTTCAGTGGTCGTTCAGTGCATCTAGGTGGTCTTTAGGAAACTTAAAACAGGCAGAATGTTCTTCTTGGAGAGCAGAAGATTTCTCTGTACTATTATTCCATACATGCTACTGCTTTTCAAGGTTTGCCTGACTGTTGACTCATGAACACTGGCATTAGCCAGTATAAGAGAGGCCTGTAGATCCTTAGATGTTCCCCTGGAGTTCTTTGTTATCTCCTGGAATATTCTACTTCTCACTTCTGGTAAGCTCTGATACATACTTTTGTGAGTCTCATTTGACTGAAACATATCTGGGCTATGACAGATATATGTGGTAAAAGCCAGACTTTGATGGTGAAGACTCAGGTTGATGTCATGAGGTTAGAAACACTCACTCCTGATATTGAATCGCACTTTTCAACAAACAGATGAAAAACTGTATAATTGTTTGTGGTATTTGTTTTACTGTGTCTTTGACGAAGATCTGATGTTATTTTAGGTCAAATTTATGTAGTAATTTACAACCTTCACAACCTTCAATCAAATTATGATTTTTATATATCTCCACTGTCAGAACAAAAATAAGGTTGTTTTTATTTATCAGTTTTATTAGTTTTTAGCAAGATTTGATGAGTACCTGATGTCCTTTACATTGTGTGTACATTTCATGACTAATGGACTAGAGACAGGGCCCAAAATCATTTGGGAAAAAAACTTCTGGTTCCATTGACTTGCATTAAAAAGGTTTTGTTCTGACAGCAGTGATATATTTAGCGTATTAGTATCTATGTGATTGCCTTGGGTTTCAAATGATCAGAACATAATACAGCTCTGTACACTGCATTGTTGTTATTGGTTTTTTTTTTTAATTAATTTATAAATTTGTGAAATGGTCCATTATCGGGTCATTATCAGTCCTTTAGTAGCGCAGTAGAGCAGCTCTGTACTGCCTTATGAATGGGGACCATCCATCGTCCACTACACTGAATAACAAGTCGACTGTCCCCAGACATAATGTATGCTTTACACGCGTCTCTATGTGTGTATATTCGACCCACCCCCCCCATCACCGCACCTCCCCACCCCCGGCAGCCGATAGAGGCGGATCAGAGTGTGATCTGACAGCCGTCTCTGGGGAACAGTGTGCGTTATTGAGAGTACTGCTCTCATCCATATTAATGAAAAGAAGCTGCACTGTTCAGCAGCACACAGCAAAAAACATAATATCTCAGCAAGTGAAGTCATCTTACATCAGTCAACATGCAGAGCTGTGCACAAGGCCGAGACCCCCACATCCTAATGTATTTCATTTCCATCCAAAACGCCTGCTAAGTTCACACAGTTCACTTTCAGGAGATGTTTCTGAGGAGATTAATAATTATAAAGTTAATAATAATTATAACAATAATAATAATAGATTGCACAGCGTCACAAACCCAAGGACGCTGAACAAGCGAGGGGAAAAGAAAAGATTACAGTTAAAGAGAGTGAAAGAAAGAAGAGAAAAGGTGGGACTTGAGCTGAGATTTAAACACAGAAACAGAGGAAGACAAGCGAATAGAAAGAAGTAGGGCATTCCATAGAGTGGGGGCAGTAACACTGAAAGATCTGCCACCCATAGTAGCCTAAACTGAGGGACAGCCAAGAGAGCAGAATCAGAGGAGCTGAGAGAGCGTGATGAAGAGTAGGGCTGTAAGAGGGCAGAGAGATATGATGGAGATAAGCTATGTAAGGCCTTATAAGTTAACAAAAGTATTTTATAGCAGATGCGTTCAGTAACAGGTAGGCAGTGAAGCTGGTGGAGGACAGGTGTGATGTGAGCAGATTAAGATTCTGGCAGCAGAGTTCTGAATATACCTCACCATATAATCTAATGGTGAGGTGACAAAAGCATGAACCAGGGTCTCAGAGTCTTTCAAGGAGAGCAAGGGGCGGAGTCTGCCAATGTTACGAAGATGGAAGAACGCAGACTTTGTCAGAGATTTAATATGAGAGACAAAACTGAGACTGGGGTCAAATAGGACACCCAGATTCTGAAGAGTGGAGGATGAGCTGACAGAGAAGTCTTTTCTGTTAACAGTGTAGCCAGAATAGGCTGATATGGCTGCTTTATGACCGTCTCAACACAAACCTTAACACAGTGAAAGGCCCAGACCACCCAACAACCAGAGCTAGAGTAACAAACACAGCACATGAATTTCAAAGTCCTGCCAAAACTAGCTTTTAAAAAAAAATGTGTTTTAAAACACGCTTTTCCTGTGGTTTAATTTTTGGGTGGGACAAATCTACCTGTTCCTAATACTGGGTGGGACACCTGCTCTGTGGTGGTCCCATGGGGGGGGTCCTGACCATTAAAGAACAACTGCCACCACCACGTTTCAAAGTCGGGATGAGGTTCTTATGCTAGAAAGCAGCTTTCCTAAGAATACATTTTTCAAGTCATTAAGATCAAAGACCAATTTTCACCTTATGCACCCCCATAGCATTTTTTCAGTGGTCATCTGGTGCATCTAGGTGGTCTTTAGAAAACTTAAAACAGGAAGTATGTTCTTCCTGGAGAGTAGAAGATTTCTCTATACTATAATTCTATATATACTACTGCTTTTCAAGGTTTGCCTGATTGTTGGCTCATGAGCACTGGTATTAGCCAATATAAGAGAGGCCTGCAGATCCTTAGATGTTCCCCTGGGGTTCTTTGTGATCTTCACTCTCTTGGATCACCACTCCAGGGAAGGTTAACATCTCATTTGACTTTGATGGTGAAGTATGGTAGCAGTGTCTAATAGAGTGGACAGTGAGTGGACACTCCAGCAGCACTGCTGTGTCTGATCCACTCACATCAGCACCACACACACTAACATCATGGCATAATGTCAGTGTCACCGCAGTGCTGAGAATGACCCACCTCCCTAATAGTACCTGCTCTGTGGTGGTCCTGTGGGGGTCCTGACCATTGAGGAACAGAGTAACAAAGTTTACAGAGTGAAGAACTACAAAGTGCTCCTATATGGTCAGTGGAGTGTAAAGTGTACCTAATAAAGTGGCTATATATATATATATATATATATATATATATATATATATATATATATATATATATATATATATATATATATAGTCCTCTATCTTTTATTTGGCAAATGAAAAATAAACATTTTCTTTGATCGAAAAATTCCTGGACGTTAAATCCATCAGTGATTATCTTGCGACTCAGTATCAGTTATCACCTCCTTTATTCAGAGAACAGTGTGTTGATGCTGGAAATGCTTCTGGCCTTCCGCAGCCTCTCCATGTCATTTCTGTACTAGGAGGCTAAAAATCCGCCCAGGGATAATTTCCATTGGCGCAGAGAGAAACAACCAATGCTGCTCTCTGCCTGGCAGACAGCAGCCCAGTGCTGCTACATGAGCCACTGTTATGGATGTAGCAATTTATTGTACTCTAAACTCTAAGCCAGTGTTCTCAGCAGAGCATTAATTCAATCAACACTCTGTAAAAAAAAAACAAAAAAACGAGTCAGTTAGAGAGGCCTGTGTTTCACAGAGAACAATGCTCGGGTCAATCATCAACAGAGCCTGTTCTACAGCAGCCTTATTAATAATGTCCCGCTGTACTGGTCAGTTTAAGAGCGGCTTGCAGTTAAAGATTATTCACTCAGCTCTGGAATGTGCTCAGGCTGGAGGAAACCCTGTGAGGGCCTTCTGTCCTTTTTTTTAATTTCATAAACGTGAGGAATAGCACCCTCTGCTGTCTGTGGGCAGCATTTCATTCTTCTTTGAGTTAGAATATAGGATATACTATATATATATATATATATATATATATATATATATATATATATATATATATATATATATATATATATATATATATATATATATTGTAGTTCTAAACTTACACTTGGCTGTTGTTTATCTATTTCTCTGTACACTCTGTCACCCTGTTCTTCAGTGGTCAGGACACCCCCCCATAGGACCACCAAAGAGCAGGTACTATTTGAGTGGTACTGAGATTGTTTTACTGCACATTATGCTGTTTTGAGTGGATCAGGCACAGCAGTGCTGCTGGAGTGTTTAAACACTGTGTCCACTCACTGTCCACTCTATTAGACACTCCTACTACTTGCTGGTCCACCTTGTAGATGTAAAGTCAGAGACAGTAGCTCATCTGCTGCTGCACAGTTTGTGTTCCTCTAGTCCTTCATCTGTGGACACAGGACGCCGCCCACAGGACACTGTTGTCTGGATAGTTTTGGTTGGTGGACAATTCTCAGTCCAGCAGTGACACTGAGGTGTTTTAACACTCCAGCAGCACTGCCGTGTCTGATCCACTCACACCAGCACAACACATTAACACATCACCCGCATGTCAGTGTCACTGCAGCGCTGAGAATGACCCAGCACCCAAATAGTACCTGCTGTGTGGTGGTCCTGTGGTCAAAAACTGACATCTATATAGTGGAAATATGTGGTGCACACCAGATCATCAGTCTTAACAGGAGGGTTAAGCTGTTTTGGGCTTTCCAGGTCAGTCAGAGGTCAGTTCCCGAACACAGTCATATAATAGAAATCTGTTTGTTTTCTGTGGCTGTTCAGCAGACTCACATGCCAGTCAGGTCATTTTTATTTGGACACAAAGAGCAAACTGAGTGCTAATTGTAGTCATGCTTAAATGCCTCCGCAGCAGAATCAGAGATACAAACTGAGCTTCATCTCAGAAGCACCATCAGATAACAACATTTCATAATGCTGCTCAATCCCCAGTCCGGTCTGTTTCCAGAGTGAGCTGCAAAAGTAGCGTTTCTGTGATGTCACAAAAGCCTACACATGCATCTGCCTACTCCTCACGGTATAAGGAGTTTCAACTTTGACCGAGTTCATCTACATAGATCAGCCTTAAAGGCACAACAATAAGAGCCAGATGAGAAACTAAAAACATCACAGACCCAACGTTTATTTGTGATGCTGCAACAAACAGAAACATGTAAGCACATAAAACTAATTCCTACGTAGCAGGTCTACAGTTAACGAGGAGTTTTAAGAGATTCAGAGCTGAAAGGTGGCGGAGGTCTGGGCCATAGCGTTGTAGATGAAGGTGTTGTTGAACGGCACAAACTGGTGTGTGATGAGTTTGATGGCTTCTTGTGCTGCAGCTCCTGAAATTAAGAAAATACTTTGTAACAGCAACATACACAAAGTCACATTACTGTTACTGCTGACAACCACGTTACTGCTGTATGGCACTGTAGTACTGCTCTATGACACTGTGTTACTGCTGTATGGCACTGTGTTACTGCTGTATGGCACTGTGTTACTGCTCTATGGCACTGTGTTACTGCTGTATGGCACTGCGCTACTGCTGTATGGCACTGTGTTACTGCTGTATGGCACTGCGCTACTGCTGTATGGCACTGCGTTACTGCTGTATGGCACTGCGTTACTGCTGTATGGCACTGCGTTACTGCTGTATGGCACCGCGTTACTGCTGTATGGCACCGTATTACTGCTGTATGGCACCGTATTACTGCTGTATGGCACCGTGTTACTGCTGTATGGCACTGTATTACTGCTGTATGGCACTGTGTTACTGCTGTATGGCACTGCGTTACTGCTGTATGGCACTGCGTTACTGCTGTATGGCACTGCGTTACTGCTGTATGGCACTGCGTTACTGCTGTATGGCACCGTATTACTGCTGTATGGCACCGTATTACTGCTGTATGGCACTGTATTACTGCTGTATGGCACTGTATTACTGCTGTATGGCACTGTATTACTGCTGTATGGCACTGCGTTACTGCTGTATGGCACTGCGTTACTGCTGTATGGCACTGCGTTACTGCTGTATGGCACTGCGTTACTGCTGTATGGCACTGTGTTACTGCTGTATGGCACTGTATTACTGCTGTATGGCACTGTATTACTGCTGTATGGCACTGCGTTACTGCTGTATGGCACTGCGTTACTGCTGTATGGCACTGCGTTACTGCTGTATGGCACTGCGTTACTGCTGTATGGCACTGCGTTACTGCTGTATGGCACTGTATTACTGCTGTATGGCACTGTATTACTGCTGTATGGCACTGTATTACTGCTGTATGGCACTGTGTTACTGCTGTATGGCACTGCGTTACTGCTGTATGGCACTGTATTACTGCTGTATGGCACTGTATTACTGCTGTATGGCACTGTGTTACTGCTGTATGGCACTGTATTACTGCTGTATGGCACTGTATTACTGCTGTATGGCACTGTGTTACTGCTGTATGGCACTGTATTACTGCTGTATGGCACTGTATTACTGCTGTATGGCACTGTATTACTGCTGTATGGCACTGTGTTACTGCTGTATGGCACTGCGTTACTGCTGTATGGCACTGTATTACTGCTGTATGGCACTGTATTACTGCTGTATGGCACTGTGTTACTGCTGTATGGCACTGTATTACTGCTGTATGGCACTGCGTTACTGCTGTATGGCACTGTATTACTGCTGTATGGCACTGTATTACTGCTGTATGGCACTGCGTTACTGCTGTATGGCACTGCGTTACTGCTGTATGGCACTGTATTACTGCTGTATGGCACTGTATTACTGCTGTATGGCACTGTATTACTGCTGTATGGCACTGTATTACTGCTGTATGGCACTGTGTTACTGCTGTATGGCACTGCGTTACTGCTGTATGGCACTGTATTACTGCCGTATGGCACTGTGTTACTGCTGTATGGCACTGTATTACTGTGGTATGGTAAAGCATTACTGCTGTAATGTACTGAATTATTAGCGTACTGTATTACGTTACTGCTGTATTGCACTGCATTACTACTGTATGGTTTCACATTATTGCTGAAGAGTGCTGCGTTATTACGGTACAGTACTGCATTATTGCTGCATATCATGCATCACTGATGTACAGCACTGTATTACTGCTATACCATACAGAGTTTTTGCTGTGCCACTGCATTACTTATGTACTGTACTATAGTATTGCTGCATGACACTGCAGGTCACGATTTCCTGTTTGCACGGAAAACCTGTGCAGTTGTAGTGAAACTCACCTCCCAAGAAAGACGCCACTGTGTGCGGTTCTGCTGCACCGTAACGACAGCTGGAAGATTAAAAAAAACAAAAAAAAACAACTTCAAGTGAAAACTCAACTATTTGTAGCTGCTCTATTGTCGCCATCTCCACAGAACAATGTAGCACATCAGTGACAACAAACACCTCTAAGAGCTCATTCTACAGAGACAAGCACATTTATAGTCTCTGTGGGTAAAAAAATCTCTGCCCTCACAATGATTCATATAAAGTCTGATTCTTCAAGAAATAATAAATTATCATTAAATCTCAAATTTAACTGTGTCTGGATTTAATTATTAAACTGATCACCACATTATCAAACACGACTATTACATCATAGTAGTACATAGACACACAGGTAAGAAAATAATTTCTACTGTCCAGAAAATATAATATTCACAATCACATCATATCTATAGAATAATACTGATTTATTCATAGTACATAATGAATAATTTATAGTAACTACAAAGGCCATACTAGACACTGAATAGTTTATAGTAGATACTGAATAATTCATAGAGCCTAAATAATTAATAGTAAATACTGAATAATTCATAGTGGAGGTATAATAATAATTGTAGGTACTAAATAATTCATAGTAGACACTGAATAAGTCAAAGTTACTTAATATTTAATAGTCGATACAGAATAATTCCTAGCTCATGCTGAATAACGTGGATGCTGAATTATTCATAGTGGATGCTAAATGATTAATGGAAGGTACTTAATAATTAATAGTAAACACTGAATAATTTATAGATCCTAAATAATTTATAGTAAATACTGAATAATTCATAGTGGATGCTGAAATCATTCATAGTAGACAGTGAATAATTTAAAGTTACTAAATATTTAATAGTCAACACGTAATAATTCCTAGCTCATGCTGAATAACTAGTAGTAGATACTAAATAATTAATAGCAAATAACCCATAATTCATTAGTTACTGAATAATTCATAGTAGATACAGAATAATTCATAGTTCCTACACAGGTCATACTAGACACTGAATAATTTATAGTAGATACTGAATAATTCATAGTTCCTACACAGGTCATACTAGACACTGAATAATTTATAGTAGATACTGAATAATTCATAGAGGACACTAAATAATTCATAGTAGATCCTGAATAATTAATGAAAGGTACGAAATAATTCATAACAGACACTGAATAATTCATAGTGGATGCTAAACAATTCATAGTGGATCCTGAACAAATCATTGTGGATGCTGAATTATTCATAGTGGATGCTGAATGAGTAATGGAAGGTACTAAATAATTAATAGTAAACACTGAATAATTCATAGATCCTAAATAAGTTATAGTAAATATTGAATAATTTATAGATCCTAAATAATTAATAGTAAATACTGAATAATTTATATTGGATGCTGAATAATTAATGGTAGGAACTAAATCATTCATAGTAGACACTGAATAATTTCAAGTTACTAAATATTTAATAGTCAATACAATTCATAGCTCATGCTGAATAGCTTGTAGTAGATACTAAATAATTAATAGCAGATAACCCAAAATATATAATAATTTATAGTACAAACTTAAGAATACTTACTATCTACTAAATAATACTTATGACAAAATTAATTCATGGTAGATACCTCAAATTCAAAAGTAGACACTGAATAATTTATCTGAGATGTTGAATCGCCACCTTCTAACAGTCTGTCAGTGATTTGAGAGTTAAACTCACAACTCGTGGACGTAGTCGTCTTTGACGTTAACATTGAGGCTGAACTCCTGCAGCAGACTGTTCACGCACAGCTTCAGTGCACTGATGTCCTCCTCCACCTGGTAATTATAAACACCTGGAGAGAGACGACAGAGCAGCCAGTTCCTTATGGTTCCTTTAGATTAAGTGCAATAAGACATGCAATAAGAAAAAAGGTTTACAGTGGATTAATGGATAATAAAGCCATAAACACATACACAAAAAAAGCAACAGTGGGTTGATATAACCTATACTGCCAAAAGTATTCGCTCGTCTGCCTTCACATGCATGTGACCTTGAGTGTCGTCCCATTCTTAATCCATAGGGTTTAATGTGATGTGAGCTCAACCTTTGCAGCTATAACAGCTTTAACTCTTCTGGGAAGTCTCTCCACACGGTTTAGGAGAGTGTTTATGGGAATGTTTGATCGTTCTTCCAGAAGCACATTAATGAGGTCAGACACTGATGTTGGACGAGAAGGTCTGGCTCACAGTCTCCACTCTAATTCATCCCAAAGGTGTTCTCTATCAGGTTGAAGTTGGAACAAAAAGGGGCCGTCCCCAAATTGCTCCCACAATATTAGGAGCATTAAATTGTCCAGAAGCTCTAAGAGTTCCTTTCACTGGAACTAAGGCTCCGAGTTCAACTCCTGAAAAACAACCCCACATCATAATCCCCCCTCCTCCAAACTCTACACTCAGCACAGTGCAGTTAGACAAGTACCGTTCTCTTGGCAACCACCAAACCCAGACTCGTCCATCGGACTGCCAGACGGAGAAGCATTATTGGTCACTCCAGAGAACACGGGTCCAATGCTCTAGAGTCCAATGGTGGTGTACTTTACACCACGCTTTGCATTGCGCTTGGTGATGTAAGGCTTGGATACATTAATATTAATACACTCATTTTAAACCACTGATAAACTTATTATAAGGGTGGTCTGTAAAGTTGTGCTAACGTAGACAACAGCTTCCATTAGTCGTTAGCCACATTAGCCTCATAGCTCCAATGTTAAAACTAAAAAAAGGAAACTTCAGACGCTAAACTGATCCACTACATTTGATGTCAGGAGGAAACTCAATCGTTCCATTGCTAGTTTAGAAACATGTTAGGTGTTGCTGGTTCTAGTGGTACCTGGGTGACGGGAGTGTTGCTGGTAGAACCGGTCAACAGCGCGAAGCATCAGATACAGAACCATCTCACTGTCTGGACTGTCCATGCAGGAAGCTGAAACACACAAGCAACAAATTGTAGTTGAGTGATATGGGACGGGATCATTTGACAGGCCTGGAGAGCTAATCAAATTTTTTGTTTATTTAATTTTCTCCCATTGCTTACCAGACATGCGCTTAGGGGCACATAGTTACATGTTTAAGACGTAAACAAGGTCATCACGAATGGTTTGGTGTGAAATGCTCAGTTCTAGAGAAACTTGTTTGCAGTGGAGGTGAATGGAACCAGACGTCCACCTTTAAAAGCTACCTTAAAGAAAGTTATTACAGTAGATGTTATAAATACACTGTCTGATGTCTGAGACGCTGTTTATGACAGTTTAGAGAAAATATTCAGTCTTAAACTCCATTCATGGTGGAGGGATACATGCAGGACGCTGTGAGGTTAAAATAGTCCCCAAAGAAAACCTAGTATTTTCAGATTTTCCAGATTTTACCATCAACATCCAGATAAACTCAGAAGACACGTGTAGCTTCACTGGGGGATTTAATAGTAAATACAATGTTCATATTGGTGCTGTAGACACGGAGACCTCTGTTTTCTATCACCACCACTGTAAACAATATCTGAACCATTTCACACCACCAATTATAGAATTATGGAGAAATTTAGAAATCGCTGTATTTACTAGTACTTGAATGGAAAAAGCTGATTCTGATATTTCACAAACATTGTGTTACAACATTAATTATACTTAAAACTGGCACCACCCCAAAAGCACTGGTCACTCACTGATAGTGTCTTTGTGGAAGGTGTCCACGCCGTACTCGTCAGCCAGACTCCTGCAGCGCACCACCCTGAGGAACGCTGCATTCTTACCTGAGCAACAATTACACAGTCAGGCCAGCAGGGGGAGCGACTACTGCTATACAGACACATTTACAAACCCAGCTGGGTTTAAATAATCCTGGCTACGGCTGTAGGCAGGCTGTAGTCTGCAGCAGTTCATAAGAAAACATAACACTAGAACGCACAATGATAAATAAGCAAATGGAAATAAATACAGTGCCCAGAATTGCTGATCCCAGTGAAGTTACTCCAGTTATCACACAGACTCGAACACTTCTATCAGCAGCATCTGACTTTAATAACGAACTGATCTGATTAAATAGGTATTGGAGTTTAATTGCAAATCCTGGACTCTGGAAAAGGTTAAGCAAACACTTATACACAGACCAACAACCATGGATGTATTTAACTTCATTTATTTTTAAATAAATAATGTTCAGAATAATAGCATTTACACAGTATGGCATGAAAATTTGTTGGTTTATGTGACATCACAAAAACAAAGAGGGCTGATTTTGCAGGTTACTTTTCATATACACTGATCAGTCATAACTTTAAAACTCCCTCCTTATATCTACACACATTGTCTACTGAGCATCGTCCACCAATCAAAACTATCCAGACAACAGTGTTATTACCAGCGGCTACATACTAAAACAAACTTCACAGTGATGAAAATTTAGTTTGATATGATCCCTTTAAGTGGGCAGGGCTATGGATGTACTCACAGAAAAGTTTGATGTCCTGCTCTGAGATGCTCTCTGGAGGCTTTAGGAGGAGAACACAGAAATGATTAGTGACACAAATACATCCATAGTGTGCTCAGTAACACTACCACCTTGGTGTACAGTGAGTAAACAGTGACTCTGAGGTTTACCTTCCCCACTGACTGCAGGTGGGACTGAATGTGCTTTGACACCACAGCGGCGTCCTGCAGTGCTTTCTCTCTGTAGCTGAAAGAAACAATCATATATGAATGTCCTGCTCCGGTTTAACTGTTCACCATATTTCACCATGTTTCAAAGTAGATATTGAAATTCACAGTAGATACTTATTTATTCATAGTAAATACTGAATAATTCATAATAGCTGCGGATTCATAGTAGAAACAGAATCATTTACAGTAGATACGGAATAATTTATAGTCAATACTTATTGATTCACAGCAGATACTTTTTGATTCACAGTAGAAACAGAATAATTTATAGCAGATACTGATTGGTAATAGATGCTGTTTCATTTATAGTAGATACAAAAGCATTTATAGTAGATACTGATTGATTGATTGATTGATCGTAGATACTGTTTCATTTATAGTAGATATAGAATCATTTATAGTAGATACTGATTGATTCATAGTAGATACAGAATCATTTACAGCAGATACAGTATTATTTATATGAGATACTGAATCATTTATATTAGATACTGATTGATTGATAGTAGATACTGTTTCATTTATAGTAGATACGGAATCATTTATAGTGGATACGAAAGCATTTATAGTAGATACTTATTGATTCATAGTAGATACAGAATCATTTATAGCAGATACTGAATCATTTATATCAGATACTGATTGATTAATAGTAGATACTGAATCATTTATAGTAAATACTGATTGATAGTAGATACTGTTTCATTCATAGTAGATACAGAACCATTTATAATAGACACTGTTCCATTTATAGTAGATACTAAATAATTTATAGTAGATACTGAACCATTTATAATAGACACTGTTCCATTTATAGTAGATACTGAATAATTTATAGTAGATACTGAATCATTTATAATAGACACTGTTCCATTTATAGTAGATACTGAATCATTTATAGCAGATAAAGTATTATTTATATGAGATACTGAATCATTTATATCAGATACTGATTGATTGATAGTAGATACTGTTTCATTTATAGTAGATACGGAATCATTTATAGTGGATACGAAAGCATTTATAGTAGATACTTATTGATTTATAGCAGATACTGAATCATTTATAGCAGATACTGAATCATTTATATCAGATACTGACTGATTGATAGTAGATACTGAATCATTTATAGTAAATACTGATTGATAGAAGATACTGTTTCATTTATAGTAGATACAGAATCATTTATAATAGATACTGTTCCATTTATAGTAGATACTGAATCATTTATAGTAGATACTGATTGATAGCAGATACAGAATCATTTATATCAGATACTGAATCATTTACAGCAGATACTGATTGATTGATACTAGATACTGTTTCATTTATAGTAGATACTGAATTATTTATAGTAGATACTGAATCATTTATAGTAGATACTGATTGATAGCAGATACAGAATCATTTATATCAGATACTGAGTCATTTACAGCAGACACTGACTGATTGATACTAGATACTGTTTCATTTATAGTAGATACGGAATCATTTATAGTAGATACAGAATCATTTTTTATAGATACTGAATGATTCATAGTAGTAAAATACTGGATTATTAATAAAAGATAAAGTGTGTACGTACACATTCTGCAGGTTGATGAACTTGTCTGAGTCAGCGATCATGTCTGGAATGGTGCCGCGGACTGGTAAGCTACCGTTCCCTTCATTCTGCACAAAATCCCTCACGCCACGCGCCATCAGCCAGAACGCTGGAGTCTGCACACATACAGGTTCACACAACAACAGCCCGACTGACATGAGACCTGAGATTTTAAGGAGTTATACACTGACAGTTTTATATGGTCCAAAAACAGGCAGTAGATTTTAATTAAACTATTAGAAGAGAACGATAAACGTATCTCTGACCTGTGACGTGATGTTCTCACACTGCTCGGAGTTGAAGATATCTTCCACAGCGCTGGAGATCTACCAAACAGTGAGATCCACACATTAACACACTAGAGCAGCAACACTAACAGAAGTTAGCATTAGCTTAGCATTAACAGTGGGCACACCTTGGTGGGGTTCAGAGCAGTGTTTACGTTCTTTATGGCTTCATCAAAGTTCTCCTCTTCCTCCGGAGCGCCTTTTTCATTCACACGGATCCCTGATAGAACATCAGCAGGGGATTATAAGACAACACCCACTGAAACCAGGGCGATTATTTACTCAACTAATAATATTAATATTTTATAATATCAGTGATATGCTACCTTCTCTGATGAGCTGCCTGAAGGCCTCTTTCTCCTTGTAATTCTTGGGTAACTGGCAGTTGTGCTTGAGAGGAAACAAACAAAACAGTTTAGGACTTCATGATAATATTGGAATCATATCTGTATCACCAGATAACTGCTTACAGCAACATTAGATGATTATATTTGACCAACAGACAAAATGTGTAGATGACGCTGGGTTACTGAAGTAAGTTATCTTCATTGTATTCATATAACTGCTTATTTTCCCTAAAATAAATAAATGAATAAATATAAAATATAGTATATATTATACTGACTCCAATTATCATGCATTTTATAAATGTGTATATATTGTACTTGCCAATATGGACATACGTTTTTTTGTTTGGTTTTTTTGGATAATGGATTAAAAGAAATATTGGATATCACCGCATCCCAAAACAGCAATATACTCTATTTACATTGTAAATATATAACAATACAATTTTATATTTAGAGTAAGAAAAAAGTAATGTTCTCATACAGCCAGTCATGTGTGGGTCAGATATTCTTG
This sequence comes from Megaleporinus macrocephalus, assembly GCA_021613375.1. NCBI lineage: Eukaryota > Metazoa > Chordata > Actinopteri > Characiformes > Anostomidae > Megaleporinus > Megaleporinus macrocephalus. The sequence goes on along the minus strand of CM038728.1, from coordinate 32,441,613 downwards.
AGTATTTTACCTCATTGTACCACTTTTCCAGATATTTGGCAACTACAACGATCCAGGGAGTGTGACTGTGATCCTAAAACATTAAAGAGGATAAAAAAATATAATCAGAATTTAATTAGGAATGCATTCACTTAACAACAATTCTTAAAAAACAATACAATATTTATGTGAGGTTTGCTTTTAGGTGACATCAGAACCTACACACAATCTGACACAAACTCCTTATAGGACCTTCTCAGGAACAAACTTAGGAAGATGTTGGTGACTGAGGATCAAAGCTCTTAACTTGAATGCAGGACAGTTTATTGTAAACAGCGTTACATGGTCACCTTCTTCTCCATGCTGTCCAGGTCGTATGTGGCGATGTGGTTCTTCAGCTCAGTGAACGGCTGGTCCAGTCTCAGGTCCTCCAGAGCATTGTCAGGGTGAGACTCAACCACTGAAAGAGATACACAAGTATACATCTATCCATCCACCTATCAGTCCATCATCTGTCTATATCACCAACTATACCATTCATCCAATCAACATCTCTATACAGCCATCTGTTCATTTATATAACACTGAGTTAACTGTAAACATGTACTGTAAACACAAACATCTACACATCCACACAACTATCTATCTATAGAGGCTATATATGCAAACATGTACTGTAAACGCAAACATATCCATCCATAAGTATAAGCCATCTATATAATATATATAACCATTTATCTATACATCCATCCATATAATGTACACATCCATCCATCCATCTCTCTATTTATCCATCTATCTATACATCAAACTATATATACGTCTCTTTACATCCATCCAACATCTATCTATCCATACATCTAACTATATATCCATGTATCTAACATCTATCCATACATCCACTTGACTTCATTCATCTCTCCATATATCCATCTATCTATACATACACCTATACATCCATTCATCTTTCCATCTATTAATCTATCAACACCTCTATATCACTATGTGTCCATCTATCAATTTATGTCCAACTATATATTTATCTATCTATTCATCCATCTATCTATCTATACATTTATCTCTCTCATCTACCTAACCATCTAATTAACTATTAACTATCAATTTATATATCTTTATATTTAACTATACATCCATCCTTTAGTCTATCCATTTAGTAAATTTCTCCATGATCAATAAAGCTGTTAACTAATGGACAGATTAATGAATCAATAGTAAAACTAATATAAGTTTTCTCTCCGTTTATTAATCCTCTTCATGGTTTTTGTATACCTGTGTGTTCCTTAACTACAAGCCTCATGTAGCCGACCAGCCCGTACGTCCTACACACGAGGAACGGAACGCCAGCGCTCCATAACACTGCCCCCAACCGCAAACACGTACTGTAAACAAACAAAAACACACAATTAATGAATGAACAGAAAGACATATGAGCTTATCTGATTCATATTCAATAATTTTATTTTTTTTATATAATTTAATATAACTTGTTATATTATTATTTTTTTTTATTGTTTTTAGCCTATCAGCTCATTAATTTTCTAATCAACTTCACACATTCCATGTGGACATATGGAGAGTATTACAACATTCCAGGATTGCAGAGTTACAGTATTCCACTATTCCAGTGTTACTGTTGTACCTCTCTGGAAGCTGGACTCCGATGACCAGACTGAATCTGTGGAAGAATTCAGGGTCGTTATCCAGGAGTTTGTCCGGACTCTGAAAAACAGAAACAGAAAGATAGAAACTCACTCAATAATAAACTGTAATATAACGAGGGGAATAAAGTGGTCAGTGATGATGAACTGTTTGGTTGACTTTGGAGTTCATCTCCGCCACGCGTAGCAGGAAAGCTTGATCTCTTTAGTGTTTTAACCTGAACACACTGTCAGGATTCTTTAGCTGCGTTCTGATTGGCTATCCACACTTCTGTATACTTTCGTGTACACTGGCAATCACAGTCGTGCTCTTCCAGACAGGTGAACAGTCTCAGCCGCTGAGACGGCTTCATAACCGGTTTGTTTTCATTTAATTTTAATTTGCAGATAACTACGGTGGCTGAGAAGACTCAACGCGCTGCAGATTCACAAACGCGCTGCAAAAACAGAAAACGCTTTCATCAAAACGACAACACGGACACTGCATTTAACAGACGCGCTGCTAAACCGTCCACAACACAACGGACGTGTTTCCGGAGGACACTTAAAGGATGTGGGACCAAATACGGCAATGCAATGTAAACAGAACCTCGCGGAGCTGCGGTAGCGTCTAAGGAGAAGTAAGTCTGGATAGTTAGCAAATATAACCAGACTTGCTTCGCATTAGACGCTACAGCGGCTCCACTTGGTTCTGTTTACATTGCATGGCCGTATGTGGTCCCACGTCCTTTAAGTGTCCTCTAGAAACACTTCTGTTGTGTTGGGGACGGTTTAGCAGCGTGTTCTTGTTCTTGCAGCCTGTTTGTTAAATGTAGTAGAGAGAGATGGAAGGATCGATCGGCTATGTATCGGTATCGGCCGATTTTTAATCAAAATATGCGATCTGTGATCGGACGATATTTCTCCAATTTAGAGCTGATCCCAAGAGGAGAACCACCTCCCTGCAATTCCCATCTGAACCACTAGGTGAAAATACACACAAAAATGCGCTGAAAGTGAGCATGTCGTCCGTCTGGCAGTTGTTTACTGTACGTGACAGACTCATCCAGGACGTTTTTAAATTAGTAAAATCAGCGTCTCGTTGAGAAACCAAGACAAAGACATTTAACACTAATAATCTGATACAGCACTGCACACAGCTGAATACAGTGAGTATCAGTAAACAGCAGAGCTAGCACACACAGCTAACACAAAACAAACAACCCAGAACACCTACAGACCAGATCTGACCGGTACGAACAGAACAGCAGTAACAACTCAATATTCTACATTTAATGATTACAGATTTAGTTTAAAATAACCCAGAGTCTGCGTTTAAGTTATTTAACTCGCTTTTTTAGTTTTAAATTAAGGGTCTAAATGTAATAATTGCAGTATTGGTGATATTTGTTTGATTTACTTTGTTTATTTACTGTTAATTTAGTTAAAAATATTATTAAAAATAGTAATAAATCAGTTTAGACCATGTTTCATGACTTGCTTGCGCTAATAACTACATGTAGCCCTGCTGTGGCGTATAGCCCCGCCCTCTATTGGTATCGGCTATTGGTCAATCATGCTGAAAGGTGATCGGCGATCAGAATCGGCCTCAAAAACGCTGATCAGTCCATCTCTACTAGTAGCTGTGTTGGCGTTTTAATGTAAATGTTTTCTGTCTGCAGCGCGTTGGGTCTTCTCGGCCACCGTAGTGATAACAGCCTGACAGCTTGATCAGCTTTTTGGAAGAAACCAAAATGCTGGATAGATATTTACAGCTGATTAAAACTTGCTCAACCTCACGCAGCCGTTACCTCCTCCACAAAGTTTCCAGACACGTCACTGTTCAGCTCCTGCAGGAGCTCCGTGGCAGCCTGAGCTCTGTTCTACAACACAAAACAAACATCATCATCATCATCATCATCACACATGGTTACAACATTTTATCCACCTAACTGATGGGAGCGCTGCGGTGAGCAGAGCTTACCTTCCCGATACTGTCACTGCTCAGGAAGAAACTGAAACACAAGCAGAGTGGACGGTTAAAACGTGAGCGCTGCTGTGAGGTCATTCTACAGGATATGAAATAAAAGAGATACAGTACTTGTTCCCGACGTCCTCCCCGGTCACCTTGTGTCCGTCAACGATGGTGAACGCTCCGATGCCTGTCAGAGAAAGTGAAAACCGCACAGTGAATCACTGCTCGTCTGAGGGGCTTCGTCAATAAACACAATTTAAAAAAGAGACTAAACAACAAAACTAGTGCTTCACCAACACTGGAGAGCAAATCAAACATTAAAAACATAAGATTTAAGATTCTAATCCACAAATCTGAAAGCTTGGTTGGCCTCTCGGGCACACTTTTAGATGGTTTACGTCATATTTAACAGTTAGACAGCTGCACTGGGAAGTTATTCATCAATAACATGTAACATTTACTGTGGGGTTCCACAAGGGTCAGTTGTAGGGAGTTTGCTTTTCTTATTGTATGTTAGCTAGGGGTGATGCCTTTAGAAAACACAATATAAACTTTTTTTTAATAATTATGCAGTTCTATTCCTTAGTTTACATTTGGTAGACAAGCTGCCTGTCAGATATTTCTCAGTGGATGTCACATTTTTACAATTAAATCAAGAAATATAAACCTGAAATACTGATTTTTGGTACTTAAACTTGGAGAAAAATGCTTTTGCAGTCCTTCAGCTACTAATATCAAACCTGAAGTACGTAACCTGGCTGGGTTCTCAGACTCTAAGCTCAGACTCTGTTTTATCCTGCATGTAAACACAATCACTAAAGTAACTTTTTTGATCATTTGAGAAATATTCACTGCAGCTCAGTCTTTTATGTCTCAGAGCAACACAAAAAACTGGTTCATACATTTATTACAACAGAGTTGATCACTGTAATGGTCAGGGTTGATCACTGTAATGGCCAGAGTTGATCACTGTAATAGTCAGAGTTGATCACTGTAATGGTCAGAGTTGAGCACTGTAATGGCCAGAGTTGACCACTGTAATGGTCAGGATTGAGCACTGTAATGGTCAAAGTTGATCACTGTAATGGTCAGAGTTGATCACTGTAATGACCAGAGTTGATCGCTGTAATGGTCAAAGTTGATCGCTGTAATAGTCAGAGTTGATCGCTGTAATAGTCAGAGTTGATTACTGTAATGGTCAGAGTTGATGACTGTAATGGTCAGAATTGATGGCTGTAATGGTCAGAATTGATGGCTGTAATGGTCAGAGTTGATGGCTGTAATGGTGAGAGTTGATCACTGTAATAGTCAGAGTTGATGACTGTAATGCTCAGAGTTGATCACTGTAAGAGTCAGAGTTGATCACTGTAATAGTCAGAGTTGATCACTGTAATAGTCAGAGTTGATCACTGTAATGGTCAGAGTTGATCGCTGTAATAGTCAGAGTTGATGACTGTAATGCTCAGAGTTGATCACTGTAAGAGTCAGAGTTGATCACTGTAATAGTCAGAGTTGATCACTGTAATAGTCAGAGTTGATCACTGTAATGGTCAGAGTTGAACACTGTAATAGTCAGAGTTGATCACTGTAAGAGTCAGAGTTGATCACTGTAAGAGTCAGAGTTGATGACTGTAATGGTCAGAGTTGATCACTGTAATGGTCAGAGTTGATCACTGTAATGCTCAGAGTTGATCACTGTAAGAGTCAGAGTTGATCACTGTAATAGTCAGAGTTGATCACTGTAATGGTCAGAGTTGATCACTGTAATGGTCAGAGTTGACGGCTGTAATGGTCAGAGTTGATCACTGTAATGGTCAGAATTGATGGCTGTAATGGTCAGAGTTGATGGCTGTAATGGTCAGAGTTGATCGCTGTAATAGTCAGAGTTGATCACTGTAATGGTGAGAGTTGATCACTGTAATAGTCAGAGTTGATGACTGTAATGCTCAGAGTTGATCACTGTAATGGTCAGAGTTGATCACTGTAATGGTCAGAGTTGATCATTGTAATGGTCAGAGTTGATCACTGTAATGGTCAGAGTTGATCATTGTAATGGTCAGAGTTGATCACTGTAATAGTCAGAGTTGATCACTGTAATGGTCAGAGTTGATCATTGTAATGGTCAGAGTTGATCATTGTAATGGTCAGAGTTGATCATTGTAATAGTCAGAGTTGATGACTGTAATGCTCAGAGTTGATGACTGTAATGCTCAGAGTTGATGACTGTAATGGTCAGAGTTGATGACTGTAATGCTCAGAGTTGATCACTGTAATGGTCAGAGTTGATCACTGTAATAGTCGGAGATGATCACTGTAATGATCAGAGTTGATCGCTGTAATGGTCAGAGTTGATGACTGTAATGCTCAGAGTTGATGACTGTAATGGTCAGAGTTGATGACTGTAATGCTCAGAGTTGATCACTGTAATGGTCAGAGTTGATCACTGTAATAGTCGGAGATGATCACTGTAATGCTCAGAGTTGATCACTGTAATGGTCAGAGTTGATCACTGTAATGGTCAGAGTTGATCATTGTAATGGTCAGAGTTGATCACTGTAATGGTCAGAGTTGATCATTGTAATGGTCAGAGTTGATCACTGTAATAGTCAGAGTTGATCACTGTAATGGTCAGAGTTGATCATTGTAATGGTCAGAGTTGATCATTGTAATGGTCAGAGTTGATCATTGTAATAGTCAGAGTTGATGACTGTAATGCTCAGAGTTGATGACTGTAATGCTCAGAGTTGATGACTGTAATGGTCAGAGTTGATGACTGTAATGCTCAGAGTTGATCACTGTAATGGTCAGAGTTGATCACTGTAATGGTCAGAGTTGATCACTGTAATAGTCGGAGATGATCACTGTAATAGTCAGAGTTGATCGCTGTAATGGTCAGAGTAGATCACTGTAATAGTCAGAGTTGATCACTGTAGTGGTCAGAGTTGATCACTGTAATGGTCAGAGTTGATCACTGTAATGGTCAGAGTTGATCAATGTAATAGTCGGAGATGATCACTGTAATGGTCAGAGTTGACGGCTGTAATGGTCAGAGTTGATGACTGTAATGATCAGAGTTGATCACTGTAATGGTCAGAGTTGATCACTGTAATGGTCAGAGTTGATCACTGTAATGGTCAGAGTTGATCACTGTAATAGTCAGAGTTGATCACTGTAATGGTCAGAGTTGACGGCTGTAATGGTCAGAGTTGATCACTGTAATAGTCAGAGTTGACGCTGTAATGGTCAGAGTTGACGGCTGTAATGGTCAGAGTTGATTACTGTAATGGTCAGAGTTGACGGCTGTAATGGTCAGAGTTGACGGCTGTAATGGTCAGAGTTGACGGCTGTAATGGTCAGAGTTGATAGCTGTAATGGTCATAGTTGATCACTGTAATGGTCAGAGTTGATCACTGTAATGGTCAGAGTCGGTCAGCAGCTGGGATCCTAACAAACACTAAACAGATCTCAGATCAGTCCTGTTTTAAAAGAGCTGCACTGACTACCTGTATCTTCTAGAACAGACTTTAAACTTCTGTACTCGTCTATAAAGCTCTAGATAATCTAGAACCTGCTACATCACAGAACGTCTCTCTGTTTATGTTCCAGCTGCTGATCTTAGATCTGCAGATACTGACCTTCTGTAGAAACACCTTCAGTAACATACAGAGAACCTGGAGAACCTCTTTCAGCTCTTCTGCTTCTAAACTGTGGAGCTCAGTTCAGCTTCTATTAGACAGTCGAGCTCAGAGTCACTTTTAATACATGTTTAATAAAACGTCTCTCTGTGACTCAGAGTTTAATTAAAACTTAATGACTATAAAGTTGAACTTGGTCTTTGGTTAATTGCAGTGTGTAACTATATTGTTATTTGTTCTTTGCTTTCTGTCGGATAGTCACCGCGCAACTCATCCCACAGTTTTCTAAATGTCGACTCCAGATTATCCGGTCTGATTATGTGATTCTGGCTTGTATACAACTTTTTGATCTGATGCACGGATTCCGGATAGGAGTGGAATATTTTTCATTCTTTTTTCCCATAGAGAATATACAGGATGGAGAAATACACGCTAATCTACTGAACTTCTGCGACTGGCAGAAACCATTTTGCACGACTGCAGTGTTGGTTTGACCAGCACTCGTCTGTTTGTCGTTTTTTTTCATCCCTCTTTTTCCCCCCTTAGAGTCTCATTCATTTTCTGGCACACTCAACCCTCATAGTTTCTTTTAACCTACAACCTCCAAACTGCCTGTACTCACGCAGAGCAGATCCCCAAACTGTAATCCACAGGCATACTGACTCGCACTCCTCTATTTGTTGTTTATTCATCCCTCGCTCCTCCCATACAGTCCCCTTCATTTTCAGCTAAACCCAAACATTATGGCTTTGTTCAACCTACAGCCTACAAACTGCCCATACTCACTTAGGACAGCCTCCCCAACCTCTAATCCACAAACATACTGACCCGCACTCCTCTACTTGTCGTTTATGCGCAACCATCCTGAGTTTCTTTCAAGCAAACACATATACAGTTAAGTTTATACCATTACTGATGAAAACTGTCCGTAAAGCACTTTGAGCAAAAAAGTATATATATATCATATGAATAGTATAAATAGAATTTTTATTATTATTACTTAATATTTAATAGTTAACTAATTTCTACACATTGTCCTCCTGTTTTTAAGCCACAATATCAACTGAAATTATCTCACCAGTGTTCTTATGTGCTTTCATGCTTGAAACATGCCAGAATATTTATAATTTAACTCAGTCATCTCAGTTTAACCACACATCCCGTTAATAATTATTATTAATAACTGGACATTTTAGATGTGATTAGTGATTAAGTATACAATCCCATATATGACGTTTTTAAGTTGGGAGACTTAATGTCTCCAGTGATGATAATCCTCGTTTTAATTAACCAGTTATTCACTTTCTATGATTCTCTGTAGCTTCAGAAGATCAGCATGAAGCTGGAGCTCTGAGGAGTCACAGCATCTCTGAGTTTTACTGACTCAAACACTGACTCCAAGCTTCTGGTTCTGCATGAGAGGCTAAAGGCTTTCAGAAACTTTGTGGATCTGATGTGGAGCTAAAGGAAATTCACTGCAGTCATTACTAGAACAGAGGAGGTTCTGGTTCTGGTTCTGGATCTACCTGGCAGGATGAGGTTCTTCAGGATTTCAGTGCCAGTTGCAGTGGCGTTCAGCAGGCAGGTGTGCGCATTTTCCAGAGCCTCCTGTCCATGATCCCCCCACAACCTTCACAACACAGAGAAAGAGAGAAATTAAGGGTTTGGAAACGCTGGACAGGTGAATGTGTTCAGTTGTGTTCGCTGTGGACGGGCCCAGCTTTTCTCAGCGAGGAAACCAAGCAGAACCGCTGCCGCCCGGAATAAAAACAGTGAATATTCTACCTCAGCTGTCTGTCGTATCTCTGTTCTTTGTTCGTTTTCTGGTCTGCCATGCTCGACAGTTTTTAACACTCTGTTTTGTTTTCAATTTCGGCCGGCAAACTAGCCTAAAACCCGCTTTCCCCGCACAAAACTAGCCCATCCGCAGATTCGCCACAGCCTCGTCGGCTCAGTCCCAATCCGCGCTGATCCCTTATTCACTAGAAGGAAACGCACTTCTTGCATACACAAAACCGCACCTATCGGTCTCACTGTGTCAAATAACTGTGAGAAACAATATTATTATTAATTTGCGAGACTTCGTCGATGTTTTTCTGAAGTTTAAAACAACTTTCATGTCGTTCTTCACTTATAAACGCTTCGCTCAATGTTTAGGGCACTAGGGCAGCGAAAACCCCTGCGCTTCTTCTAAGCATGTTCGGCGGGCCACAGACAATGCATGCGCTGCCACCTAGCGGAGAATAATTAAATCGCAGATGAAACGTCGAAAATAACGAAATTAACGAAAAGTTTAAGTAAGAAATAAACGATATAAAAGATAGAATTGATAAAACTAATGTATCTGGGGTCAAAACTTTACAGAAGAAGGAAGAAAATGTTCAATGTACGTTAATACGACACGAGTAATGTGTGTGTATCAGTGTGGACAAAAACAGCATATCGCAATGCGCGTCAGTGGCCGCCAGGTGGAGCAGTTTCACTGTATTAAATGATCTGTTACGTATATTTACTGTCCAAGCTTATTACTGAGAAAATATAATCTGACTCGGTTTTGTTATATGACGAATATGAAACATATATTAATGTGGTATAATAATAGGGTGATTCTCTGTTATAAACGTTATTATTTTTTCTATTTTTATATGAACTTCGTGATGATATTGTACTTCAGTTGTTATGCCTGCAAATTAAAACCATCATAAAACTGGGCTTCCTTTTTGTCTAGTTAGATTTTGTGCAGTCCTTCTGGTATAAAGTTTATAAATGAATAAAATCTGTGACTTGACTCCTATTCAGCCACTGATCAATTATTATAAACGTTTTAAGTGTTACTGAGAAGCAGGGACGCTAAATCAGGAGCTGTAGTTCAGAGTTTGTTTTTTATTTATTTATTTATTTTTATTATTATTATTGAAAACTTCAAATGTACAACACTGTAATGCATTACCATTATAAAATCATGAGACAGCAATGTGCCCTAAGACACCTCTTACAGAAATACAACACTGACTTATAAATCATAAATAAACTGTAGAAACAATCTTCCAGAGCAAGCATTCAATATCAAACGGTATATACGAAAAAAAAAACCAAAAAACAAACATATAGGACAACAAATACACAGTAATAATAAAATAAAATGTATACAAAAATAAAATAAAATAGAGTTTAACCGGCAGAGTCACCAATCCACATATCCGGTCACATGTGTAAACAAAGCGCTGTACGGAAGTGACGTTGAGGATTAGTTCCTAAAGATTTAGGGAGAATCTTATTCCTATATTAAAAAATAAATAAACAAATTAATGAATTAATTAATGTAACCAGCGAGTTTTCATTCTGATGTTTATATTATTAAAAAATGAAGACACTTTTTGTCTCAAAACAAAAAGAAAAAGAGACTGAATTACAGAAAAAATATATTTTATTTAAATAAATTATTATTATTATTATTATTATTATTATTATTATTATTATTATTATTATTATTATTATTATTATTATTGTTATTGTTATTATTATTATTATTATTATTACAACTGACATATTACTGTTGAAAGTAGTTTATTAAAGCTGTAGTAAACTGTAAAAACCCAGGCTTATTGAGGTTTTAATTTATTTAAATTAATTTATTAATTTTTTACATTTAATCTGTATCCTGTTAATTTCACTAATACTTTTATTAATTAATGTAAAATTAATTTAACTATTTTGTTTTACCTGTTTGTATTTCTACAAAACTTTGAGCTTTAAAATGTATAAAAGGCGGAATACATTAAAGCTTACTTGTTATTCTTATAGCATAATAGCATAACATTATAGCAACTGGTCACCAACAAACTAGCACCTGAAACACAAATGCAACCACCTAGTTGGTGCCTTACAAGGGAGTGTCAGGTGTTTTCTTTTTCTTTAATAGTAATAATAATAATAATAATAATAATAATAATAATAATAATAATAATAATGGCCATTCGTGGCCTGAAGGATAGGGATCCAGTCTTGTGAACAGAAGGTCGATCCCCGGGGTCCACCAGGCCACAACTGATGTTCCCTTGAGCAAGGAACCTAACCCCAACTGCTCCCCAGGTGCCATGGATAGGGCTGCCCACTGCTCGGGGCACATGTGCTCACTGCCCCCTAGTGTGTGTATGTGGGTGTTTATACTGCACGGATGGGTTAAATGCAGAGGTCGAATTCCGCTGTGTACTAACACATGTGGCTGTTTTGAGTTTTTAATTCTAATTCCATTTCTATAGTGCTGGTATAGACTATTATGGGTTTGTAAGGCAGCAAAGCACATTTAAACAATGGCTTTATAAAACAGCCAATCAGTGGGACCACAGCAGCTTGCTGACTTGCTGTCTCAGAATACTGTAATTTACGTTTCAGAAACAGTCGTAGGTTCAGCTACAGACGCTCCGCCCCTCGTATCCTGCTGTGTTTTCAGAGGGACTGTTCATGTCGTGACTCAGTTTTTAATGCTGCCTCTTTCTATACGCCATGCCCAAAAACTGGTCTGTGATTGGTCGTTTAGTGTTTTCTGCAACAGTGCCACAACCTTTCATCACTGAAGTAACTGCAGGAGATAAGGTAGCCAGCAGTTAACAACCACCTGGGATAACATGAAAAACAACTGCCTGAAATAACAACCGCCTGGAAAAAGCTTAAACAGCACACCCACTTTGCCTTTTTTCACAAAATGCTCTTTTCTGGTTGGTTAATATTCTCCCCTCCCACTAGTGCATGGTGATGTCATCAAAAACAAGTTATATTTTGATGGAAGATTACAAGAAAACAAACATTCAGTCATGGAAACATGAACGAAGAACAGTACGAGGTCTGTATTGATTTCTGGTTGGTGGATTTAATCCACTTAATATACTTAATAGACTCCTAGAAAAAAAAATCCATATTATAGAGAAGATATAAGCTTTATTACAAGTGAACTCAAGTAACCTTTCATAATATCTTCATAATTCAGAGTTGTAAACAAAGTGACTGAGACTGGTTTTGATGTGAGATGTTGCTTACAGTGGTGGTGATGGGAACCAGGGGTCACCATATCTACACACACATATACACATTTTATTGACTATCAAACCCACCAGCGATGGGGTTAGATGGAATGTTAATGATGGTAAAACTAAAAAAACGGAAAGTAATGTTTTCCATGGTGACTATTTGGCCTCACAGTGCTCTGCGTGTATCCCTCCAGCTGCTCTTCATAGGTTTACAGTTCAAGACAGCGGTCAGAGAAGCTGTGACGTCCAGACTGGAAGAAGATACTTGCATGAAACTGTATTGACAGGTTTGTATATGTGTGCTTGACTGAGTGAAGCTTTTTTTTGTAGTGCTATTGTTTATTATAAATAATATTTACATAAACTGATATAGTCAGTCGTTAAATGTGTAAAATGCAGATATTCTGTGCGTCTGCATAATTATAATTATAATAGAGTCAGGTTAGTGGTGCTATCAAGCTGTGAGCTCGCTCTAAAGAGAAGCTGCTGGTCCTGCTGAAGGACAATAGAGGCCGTTGAACGAATAACAGCTGCTGCCTGCAGGCCCCCGCCCCACGGCATGCTGGGAAATCCCCCCATTCAGCTTCAATCTGCTCAGAACAGCTGACAGTTACTCAGAGCAGTGGAGACTGTTCATCTGTAATCAGAGAAACAGGAGAGATCTGATCTGTCTTTCTCTCCTACACCAGAATCTGCACTACAATACAGCTCTTGCTGGAGTCGAGTTTAAAGGTTCGAGCCCCAAAAATGGAAAAAAAAACAAAAAACTGCACAGACTAATGCTGGATGCTTTAAAAGTAGCACAGAAACAAAAAAATAAATTTAATTTAATTTAACATTTAATGAGAAATGTATAACACGGCTCTTAAACGTCCAGTACATCCTCGTTCACTGAGCACTGCAGTAAGTGACCATTGTCCAGGCAGCATCTGCTGGGAAAGTGTGGCCCTTGAAGACTCTCTGACCCAAAACAGAGAAATCTAATAAAAGGGATTAACTGTATTTCTTAGAGAGACTGAGCTCATACAGGCCTGCAGTCTCTTCTTTCACTGATTAGACTGAACCAGCCTGAAGTTTCTACATTGCAAACACAGTTAAGCTATGATAACATTGTGACAACATACTCTTTTGGTGCCCACAACATAGTTCCAACATTGTCAGTACGTTGTCACAACCTCCTAGAATTCCTCGTATGTTCCCTTATCCCTTAAAGAAAATAAGTAAACTTAAAGTTATTTTTATTAAGTATACTTTATGCAGTTACTATACTAATATCATTGTACTAGTAGTACACTTGTATATGTATTATTTTAATACTTCTTGGGACTAAATTGGCCCACTTTCTAGTTTTTAAAAGTATAATTTTAAGTACACTTTAAGTGTAAGAGTAGTAAACCAAGTATAGAACTAGTTTACATCTTCTGTACTGCAACTACACTAAAAGTAAACATAAGGGTTTACTGTTAGTTTATTAGCTTGTACGTTTTCTTTAATTGAACTTAATACTTATAATTTACTACTTATATTATTGTTGTACTTTAAAGTATATGACTAGGTTTAAAGTTTTTTTCTACTTAAAATAGAACTTAACAACGTTTACTTACTCACCAGTGGACACACGTAAAATAAACAAGACACACTCAGATTAAGAAACATATGTGTATCTTTATAAATCTTTATAAATCAAATTTTAAATAAATATTGTACTGTATTTGTTTTTGTGCAGAGCAAGAATACTTACTTCTACTATCTCAATCAAAAGATTAAGTACAAGTAAAGGCCAAATATACTTAGACTGTTCTATACTTGTCAGTATAACCCCAGCATACTTAAGTATAACTGTGTTTAGTATATCACTGAGAAGTACATAAAAAGTAAACTGAAAGTATACTCACTTATTTTTAGTTTAAAAGAAGTAAAATAATGGTACACTTGAATAAACTTCTTTTTTCTAAGGGATACCTGCCTGGACAATAAATAATAAATGATAAATTATAAATTCAGCACAATGTACTGTTTTGGTGCCCATATTGATGAAATGTAATTACTCAGAAACATTATCTGACAACATTGTGACAACATACTAGAATCCTTTCATATATTCCATTATATCTGCATTAAACTGCATGTAAAGTTGCCAATAAGTAGTCATAATGCCATAAACAGTATTATTTAATAGTGATGTAGTGACGACATTGTTCGGATGATGTAAAAGCACCACCTTTTGAAAGTGTTGTAGCAATGTTGTAATAAAGAAGATAACCTTGTGGGTTTGCCGGGTTATTGTTATTTTGAACCTCAAATTCAGGATAAAAATATTACACATCTGGGTATTAAATACACATTTGTAAATATTAGGTGTCAATAACTGTACCTCATACTGTACTGTGTAGCTAGGCTGGTTAGAACATGGTCAGCATATATTTGTGGCTGATGCATTAGATAGTTTGAGGATACCCTGCTGGAAAAACAGACTAGCCCAGCATTGTTGGCCACCAGCTGTTTTAGCAAAACCAGCACATGTTACTGGGTGAACAGCTAAACCAGCACCAGACCAGTATGGGGTGTATGCTGTTTCTAATTACCAATGATGTTGTAGCTTGTGGCCAAAATAAGCATATCGCCAGTGCTTTAGCCTGTGGTCAACAGATTAGACTGTAACTAGCGCTTTAGCCTGTGGTCAACAGATTAGACTGTAACTAGTGCTTTAGCCTGTGGTCGACAGATTAGACTGCAACTAGCGCTTTAGCCTGTGGTCAACAGATTAGACTGTAACTAGCGCTTTAGCCTGTGGTCGACAGATTAGACTGCAACTAGCGCTTTAGCCTGTGGTCAACAGATTAGACTGTAACTAGCGCTTTAGCCTGTGGTCAACAGATTAGACTGCAACTAGCGCTTTAGCCTGTGGTCGACAGATTAGACTGCAACTAGCGCTTTAGCCTGTGGACGACAGATCAAATTGTAACTAGTGCTTTAGCCTGTGGTCGACAGATCAGACTGTAACTAGTGCTTAAGCCTGTGGTCAACAGATTAAACTGTAACTAGCGCTTTAGCCTGTGGTCAACAGATTAGATTGTAACTAGCGCTTTAGCCTCTAGTCAACAGATTAGACTGTAACTAGTGCTTAAGCCTGTGGTCAACAGATTAAACTGTAACTAGTGCTTTAGCCTGTGGTCAACAGGTTAACTGTAACTAGCACTTTAGCCTGTGGTCGACAGATCAGACTGTAACTAGCGCTTTAGCCTGTGGTCGACAGATCAGACTGTAACTAGCGCTTTAGCCTGTGGTCAACAGATTAGACTGCAACTAGCGCTTTAGCCTGTGGTCAACAGATTAGACTGCAACTAGCGCTTTAGCCTGTGGTCGACAGATTAGACTGCAACTAGCGCTTTAGCCTGTGGTCGACAGATTAGACTGCAACTAGCGCTTTAGCCTGTGGTCAACAGATTAGACTGTAACTAGCGCTTTAGCCTGTGGTCAACAGATTAGACTGCAACTAGCGCTTTAGCCTGTGGTCAACAGATTAGACTGCAACTAGCGCTTTAGCCTGTGGTCGACAGATCAAATTGTAACTAGTGCTTTAGCCTGTGGTCGACAGATCAGACTGTAACTAGTGCTTAAGCCTGTGGTCAACAGATTAGACTGCAACTAGTGCTTTAGCCTGTGGTCAACAGATTAGACTGCAACTAGCGCTTTAGCCTGTGGTCAACAGATTAGACTGCAACTAGCGCTTTAGCCTGTGGTCAACAGATTAGACTGCAACTAGCGCTTTAGCCTGTGGTCAACAGATTAGACTGCAACTAGCGCTTTAGCCTGTGGTCGACAGATTAGACTGCAACTAGCGCTTTAGCCTGTGGACGACAGATCAAATTGTAACTAGTGCTTTAGCCTGTGGTCGACAGATCAGACTGTAACTAGTGCTTAAGCCTGTGGTCAACAGATTAGACTGCAACTAGTGCTTTAGCCTGTGGTCAACAGATTAGACTGCAACTAGCGCTTTAGCCTGTGGTCAACAGATTAGACTGCAACTAGCGCTTTAGCCTGTGGTCAACAGATTAGACTGCAACTAGCGCTTTAGCCTGTGGTCAACAGATTAGACTGCAACTAGCGCTTTAGCCTGTGGTCGACAGATTAGACTGCAACTAGCGCTTTAGCCTGTGGACGACAGATCAAATTGTAACTAGTGCTTTAGCCTGTGGTCGACAGGTTAACTGTAACTAGCACTTCAGCCTGTGGCCAACAGATTAGATTTTAACTAGCGCTTTAGCCTGTGCTCAACAGATTAGAATGCAACGAGTGTTTTAGCCTATGGTCCACAGATTAAAGATTAAATTAGAATACTATATTCTTGGGGCATGAGTTTTAATACTGTTTTATCTTGAAATACTACCTTTCTTGGAATTTTGTACCATTATTTTGACATTTTATTGAAACGTTGAGATAATAAAATCATTGTAAAATATTATGCTAATATTTTGACACAATGCCTCCCAGAAAAAGACAGGGACTGATTTATATAATCCACAGCAGTGATAAAATAAAACGCATCATCCAGAAATGTGCGTTTAGGCTTTTATTTAATCTTATAAAATACATAAAAGTAGCAGCATCTCATTTTAAAAACAGAGAAAAAAAAATAGTCATTTTGGTAAAAGTCACACTCAGAAGCCAACAGGAGGAAAAAAAAAAAAAAAAGTTAAAATAAATCTGACTCATAGCTTCTAAAGCTGAATAATCCTAGAACAGCCACGAGTTCCATCAGGATTTCCTCTGTAGTCTCTCGAATCTCTCGCTCACACGCACACAAACTAATTTATGTTGGGTTGTTCTGCTCATTCTCCACCTCCTTTAGCAGCAATCAGGGCAAACAGACGCTCTGAAATTCCGGCAGGTGGGTCTGCGTTTGTCCCTCCGGGGAAAAATAACAATTAAAAAGAATCCCAACAAAACCCTCACAGGGCATTTCAAGTCTGGATATTAAAAAAATAAAAACAAAGTCTGCAGGTTGTGCATGCTGATATATGTCGATGCTTGTGTTGATCCTATAATGATATTGCTTTGCTCTGCTGTAGCTCCATCACTCCACTATACTGCGCTCATGTCCCACAGCTGAGGAGCCTGTAGCGAGGAGGGGTCAGGAGACCGATCCCTCGGGTTTCTCGCTGCTGGGTGGAGGCGTGAGGACTCCTGAGGGAACAGGAGATCTCTGGCTGCGTTCCAAATCCACCAGCTCGTAGGCATACGCCTTCCCCTGTGGAACCAAAACAGGAAGACTCAGAATAGAGAACAACAAAACAGAAGAAGTGGGCAAAACGTAATGGAAACATGGCCATCTTTAATCTCCCCGGCAACAACAACAACCCTTTTGTAATGTTGAGCAACATCATGCTCAAAATGATGTAAGCATAATGTTAAAGTAGGGTAAGAATCTTTAACCCGAGGGTAAATCCAAAGTGCTTATAGCAAAGATTCCAATCAAACAAGACAAGATTCCTGTGAAAATTGCTGTGAGGATCTGATTGAGTATTACTGAGGTCAGGCATCACTTCAACTCATCCCAAAAAAGGTACTAGGGGTGTAAGAAAATAGAGATATGTTTTGTGATACTGTATTGATTCTCCATAACACAGTGACTCATTGTGTGTTGTGTTTAAACCCCTGACCACTAGATGGCAGTGTTGAAATCCATTTTAAGCTCCACTCCAACATTAACAAGCAGCACAAGGGCGCAATGCTATTGTAAGCACTGGCAAACCTGTTCATCACTTTGCTTGCAATATATCATGACATATTGAATCGTGGCCGCTGTATCACAATACATATTGTATCGCCAGGTCGTTGCCAATACACAGCCCTAAAAGGTACTGGATGGAGCTCTATCTCTAAACTTCATTCATCACCCACCTCTTGGGGGCTTTATACCCCTCTAGCCCACTCCTGGAATTTGGCACATGTAACCTTAGGCCAAGAGCATCTAATAGAGTCTATCGGTCAGTAGGGTTTTTTCAATAATTATAGAAATACAAAGCAAATGATATTTTACTCATTGCTTTGTCTATAGAAACATGGTCCTTGTTTTGGTATAATGTAACCTAGACTGGGTTCACAGTGACAGTCTTTGCTTCATAAGAGTCATTTTTGATGACCTTGCTGGAAGCAGTGTATAGGATGCCTTGCTCTGGGACGCTTCTATTGGGACAAGCCTCAATTTCAGCCAGAGTTATTAAGCTTCTTGAGAAATCCTGCTCTGTGAGAGAGTTTCCATAACCACACCAGCTTCCAAACACCTGAAATCGTCCTCAGGTTCAGACAAGCCCAAACCTTCACTAGCTTTTCACACGAAGCTTCAATCCATGGTTCTAAAACCGATCCTCAGGGCTCCACAGACAGTCCATATTTATTTTCTACATCTCTATAGCTCCTTTCAGGCCTGAACCCATACCCAGGTTTTTAACAGGGACGAGTTGTGTGTGAACGTGAGCTGAAGCCCAGTACAGACCCCAGGTATGGTACTAAGATGGCTAGTAGGTGAACAGAAGCTGCATTCAAATGATTTATTATAGTCTATAGGCACCAAGTGTTTTAGGCACAGTTGATGTCCATGATTTGCTATGGTGTGATAATTCAGCATGACAGAACTAATATTTGTTTTCTTATTATTTAAGAAACAGATTCAGAAACATAGGAGCAGCTGCCCGTTTATAATGAGAACATTAACAGGACTTTTGTGGCACAAATAAACAAGTTCATCCTTGTAAATGCAGCTGTGGAACGACCAAGCATGTAACAAGGGCTTCAGTGTTAAGAGTTGGGACAGAACAAGAAATTGAAGTGGCTGAGGACCAGGTTCAGAGCCGGTGCTTTAAAGTAAAACAGTGAAAACTTACCAGCCACTCCAGATATGAAGCATGTGTTTGGATGTTGTGCGTGTCGTCTTCCGGGATGCCTTTAAACGCCTTCAGAGACGAGCTGCCCACTTCTCGAATCGACATGGCAAAGGGCACCATCCACTTTACACAGCGCTCCACATCACTCCACTTCAACCCTGAGACAGACAGAGGGACGAGAGAGATAAAAAAATAAATAAATAAACAATAAATCAGCAAGGATGGCAGACACAAGGCAAAACCCACCACACAAACACATGTACCATTCATTCATTTCTATAATTATACATGCATAAAGATACTGGGCTTTATTTTTTAACTGCATCATTTCATAAAATCCAATGCGCCTTGACTTGTATGCTGCATTCCTTCTCTATGGATAATACTCCCATTTAAATCCAATCAATCATAATCTGTTATGATATTGAATAATTATTTAAATAACTACACAATTAAACATTTATTTTAAATTTAAGATGCATCCAATAATCCCCCCACAAAAAATAGCAGCCCAACTGTTGTGTCAGAGATTCAGATTCCAAATCAAAACTCAAGCAAGAGCAAACCCTGCAGATTCAAAATCTGATTTATAGCTCTGAAGGAGAGCGAAGGGGGGGTTTAAAAAAAAAAAAAAAAAAAAAAAAAAAAAAAAAAAAAAAATACAATCAATCAATCTGCTGCCAGGCACAGCACAGACCTACCTGAGACCTTCATCACAAGCTCCAGCGAGGAGAAGTGGAACAACGCAGACGCTGCCAGCAGGCTGTTGGAGAACTCCAGACTTTTTACATCCAGAATGCACAAATCCAGGAGCTACAGGACGAAGGTGAAAAAAATAGTCATTAATTTCTTCTGTAGTTTATAAAGTGTGACTGTGTTTATTATTAAACCAAAAATTAAAGAGCTTCATCAGCCTTTTTATCATCAGTACACAGATAATCATTAAAGAAAAAAAAGAAAGAAAATAAACACTGGAGCTCTATTTCACTGTATTGATTCTGTCTTGATCTGTCTACCATCACCTGATTATAGACCATTTCCACAGAAACCAAGCACTATGTATTTGGCCAACTAAGTGATTCTAAATCAGCCCCATCAGGACTTTTAGTCAACAAGCTGACAAAATAAAGAACCAAGACATGAAAACACAGAGAAAGGTGGAGGTGTAACGTTTCATTAGTCTTTTGACAGCAGCAGCAACAGAAGTCCCAACCTCACATGTTCTCATGTTCATAGGTACCGAGAGTTTTTAGTGAACTGGGAAAATCTGCTTTTAGCTACAGTGCACCAGCGAGCTGGAATTCTCTACAGGACACTCTGAAGCTCAGCTCGCTGGATCACTGAACCATTTTAAACTCTTAGTTTCATCAGAAAGCCTGTGATTGGTTTAAATGAGTTTATCTTCCTATAAGGATTTAAATTTTTATCTTATTTGTTTATTTTTATGTATTTTATATTATTATTATTTATTGCGATTGTTTTAATGAGTATATTTATTAGTATTTCATTTTTTTATTATCTTATTTGTTAATTTGTATATTCTTTTATTAAAATTTTCTAAACTTTTTTACATTATATTTTATGCATCTATATTAAATGTTTATTTAAATTTTGTATTTTATTTATTATTATTTTTGCTCATTTTGCTTTCAACCCCTAAAATGTAAATGCTTGGCTGCATTGAAAATGAGGGTCACCCCTCAGTGCATTTCCGATGATAAATTTAAGTTGATTGATAGTGCCAGTGTGAAAGAGAATAAAGGGGGTGGATTACACGGTAACCGTACCTCAGCAATCTGCACAAACGTAGTCTGGGGGTACTGCGGCAGGAGAACTTCACCAAACTCCTTCAGATACGCCATTTGCATGTAGATGTTGATCCAGGCCACTGGAGTTAAGGGACTCAGACTCCACTTCAGCTCCTAGAGGAAAGAAAAGCATGAAACAGTGGCTGTGATTTCACGTAGTATTGGAATTTCCTGTTCCACCTTAACCAGTGAAGCAGTTACACTGTTACATATTACTTCAGTATCAAATCACCACAAGTTTAAAGCGGTTACCTTCATGATGATGACCTCCATACTAAGAATCTCCTCCTCCGTACAAGCTCCGTCAGTAACGTACGCAAACTGATGCACCTTTGGAGGGTAAATTTCCTGTAGAGGGAAATCAAGTATTAATACATATTAATATTTACTTTTTATTGAGGATCTCTTCCAAGAGTAGCAGTTATGAGACTCATCTAACCAAGTTAACCTCATCTTTCAAGATCAGTAACCTGAGCACGATTTCACCCTTTCACCCTCAAAGTCCAGTACTGTGGTCACTCCGTGACTGGACATGGTTCAGCTGGTCTCGGACATCTAGTGTGATCGCTATCCGGCCCGAGCTCAGAGTAAGAACATGTAACTGCTGTGTCCATCCTATTAAACACACCCAGCAGCAGAGGGTCTCTCTGATACAACTGTGTGGATTTAAGGTGGAACCAAGAAGTTGGAGAACAAGAAACAGAGATTCAGCCTCGTGTGAGATCAGAGCTCATCAGAGCTTTGGATAGTGGAAGAGGCAGAGCAGTGATATCAGGTTTATAGTAGCTCCTATGTTGCTGCAGCATCTCTGTGTACTGATATGATACAGCTCTCATATACACACACACCTGCTCTGCAGATCTTCTGATTCAGTCAATGTGAATAAAGCTCTGCTCACACAGTGAACACAAAGTGTAGGTATATGACGACACACACTGTGACTGCATCACATAGGGGGTCAGCGAGCGGTATAGGAGCTGAGACTGCAACACAGCTGCATAGCTGGTGATATAAGCAGCTTGCGATGTGAGTGCATGAGAGTGGGGACAATCAGTACAAGGCATCCAGGTCTAGTGCAGGTTCTCCGGAATCAGCTGGGACTGTTACAATAACCATAAGTGACTGTCATTTCGGCCACCTTAAAGCATCTAACTAGGCTAACGATCCAGCTGGAAGGAAGCCTGGCCAGCATACAAGTTTACTAACGTAAGAGGATGCATTGAAGATGTTGACAGGGCCACTGTTTGCGTTGCACGACAGCACAGGACGAATATTCTCAATGCAACATTCGGAAAACGTTATCTGATGTTGTTGAGACCGCCTCCCGGTTCATCTTTGCACTTCCTCGATCTGAACAGGCGTGCCTCCTTCTCGCTTTTGAAAAGCAGCAACATAAAAATGTGAATTATGGCATATAAAGGTATATTAAAGGCTGCAGTCCTTTTTAAAATGTATTAAAAGTACATTGTAATTAATCCTGACGCATCTTTCATGGCTGCCTTAGAACTTAGAATGTGAACTGTGACTGAGCAACAGTTTGACGGGAGAGAAGATGATGCAGCTTCATCTCTCCGGCTTCTTTGTATGAAAATCACAGCACCAGAGCGGCTACATATTTACTGACACCTACGTCGATACCACACGTTGGTGGTGCCGGGACACACAAATCCCATCTGGTCACTTACAAATTAGAGAGACAGTTGACTAAGATGATTGCAGCCCAACAGACTTGAGTGATGTTAAGATCATTATCCGTGGTCATTTTAAGTGTTTCCTGCTCCCTCATGAGCAGGTAGACACTCTAGAAGCAGAACAGCGAGTTCAGTTTCAGTCGGTTATTGTATGAAAGAGCAGTTAATAAAATAAAATTAAACAAAAGGCTGGTGCATATTTATGACTATACAACAAAAAGTAAGCAACAGTGATATTAACCTGGAAAAAGGGAGATTAAAAAGCATTTAATTTCCAATAACTTGGTTAAATGAGTCTCAGGATTAGTACAAATTCCTGTTACATCAGTAAAGCACTCATTCACTGATCACTACATAGACTGTTCTGTATAGAACATCATATAAGGCAGTATATAAGGCAGAAACAAATCATGTCTACCTTTCACTGTATAAACAATCTAGAACAGTGGAGCTGCTGGCATCATCGGATTACATCACTAATTGCTCATGTTCTAATGTATTTTATCATAATGACTAAATTTACTGAGTGAAGTATCATGAGGCGGTTAAGATTTCTTGAGCACAAGCTTTATTTACTGGAGTTTGTGGTTATATTAACATCATGTGACTTTTACTTGTTATATTTTTACCTGTGTTGGTCAAAATGCCCATTATACTGGTCATCCTGATGGTATAAGGGCTCAGACAGAGACCAAAAAAAAACAAACCTATGTACACTACTTACAAGCCTATAAGTAGTAGGGGTGGGCGATATGGCCCTACAATAATATCAAGATATTTCATGGGATTTTTGTGAGAACGATACTCTTGGTGATATGACTACAAAAAAAAAAAGGTATATAAATAAATTTTACCCAAGAAAACACTACAAAATGAAAATAAAATTTTTATTATTGCATACGATATGACATGGCACACCCCTAACTGAGATATATTAAAAAAAAAAACAAAACAAGAATTTATCTGATTGTAACAAGTCAGTGATGCAGAATGTCACAATACTAAATAATGCACTCCAAATGTCTCCATATATCCAGGACTGAAGTAAAATTAATGATACTGGACAGATAAAATCTGTCTCTAGTAGATATATAATGGGAAATGAGGGAAGAGTGAATTTTTCTTTTGCTAAAAACAGTAAAAGTAGTACCTGATGTGATAATTAGGGATGGGTGATATGACTCGATAATTTAGGGTATAATATCGTTCGTGATATTCAAAAATGTTGGCGATATTATTGTGTACGATATGATATGACACGCCCCCTAGTGTACATCGGTCATCCACACCACTTTGTATTGTGGGTAACAATCTATATAGACTATATAAGCAATCTAACTGTCCACCGAGAAAGCGGACAACACCCTCAACAACAAATATGGTGCAAGCTCAGACACGCCCTACTGTTATTTGGCAAGCAGTGGTCAGTGAAATCATACAGATATGCAAACAAACCCTGACCAATCAGATTATGTGGGCGGAGCTAGCTGTGCCTACAACCATTGAATATAAACATAATAAACACGACTTGATCGGTGGACCTTTAAGCCTCCGAAGGTCCAGTAAACTCTGGCAGACGTACCTCCATCTTGGCGGCGATGAACAGAGCGGAAATCCCGATGAGCTGTAGCGTACTTTTACTGACGTCCTCCTGCGTGGCCATGAAACGATCAAAGTAATCCTGACCCAAATAAAACGTCTCTCTGTGCAGCTTATACACCTCACAGACCTGAGAAAGAAGAAAACACCTTCAGCTCTCCAGTGATAACAGACCTCCAGCACCCGCTGTTATTTCTAGCCAGCTATTATCTAATACCTTATTGATCTGCATCTCAATAGGAATGGCTGCAGACACGCCCTTTAGAAGTTTAACCCCTCGTGTACATTCTCCTTATAATGAGATTGAATTAACACGTGCTAACGACCCGGATCGTTAGAGGCTGATGTTTACTGACCTCCATGAGCCAGTCCAGCAGAATGGCCCTCATTTTGGGCTGAAGGTTCGGGTGTTTCTTCATGACGTGCATGTCGTGAAGATAGAGCTTATCTTTTTTGAGCAAGTTGTTCCACACGTCATCTTTACTGGCCCAGCTGTGATAAAAGAGTAAATAAATGAATAAATAAAATCAAAACCATAAGCTTTTGTTATGCACACTTAATGTACTAATGGAGATTTGATTATGTATTATTCAGGGTTGTATTGATACAGAACACCGAGTGATACAATACCACGATGTATCCTATTTCGACACATTTTTAATAAATAAATATTTATTATAAATATATAAATTCCATTACATTTAAAACTCTGCTGCCTACAAAGCCAAGAATGGACCCATCCCACCCTCCTCCGTATGGCAACGGTCAAGAATTCATCTGTACCTCAAGCCCTATAAGCTTCAAGCACAGCTCGGCTTAACTTTTCATAACTCTTAAAACACTGGACTAAAACAAAGACACCCGAGTCATCATGTGCAGTCACGGGCTGTACTAACCAACCCACAACCCAGACCAGACCTTGAGGAAGTTCCTTCCACAGGAAAGACTGAACAGCTGGTTATAAGTTTGTATTTGGCCATTATAATACTGTAATGAGAGTTAACCAGCAGAATACAGCAGCAGATAATGGATGGATAGGTTAACCAGCTGACCACCAGAGCAAGACTATTAATAGTTAACATTAGCGATGATGCTACCTATGAAAGCTGAGACATAAGAAGTCAAATGAATTATTAAATTAATTACCCATAATCAAGATTTTCATTTATGCTGTTGTTTGTTTTCTCCAATCTGATTTTTATGACTACTTGTATCAACTGGTATATTTTCTTTCATTATTTTGTGTGAATGTTCTGACCTAGAGCACAAAAAAAAGCCAAAATCATGGGTGCTTGGACAGAAAAACTAATTTTTATATATAATAATAAAAATAAATTGAACATACACATAAATAAATTATATATATATATATATATAATAATAATAATAATAATAATCGAGGAGAATGTGGTATCAACAAAGTATGCCCAATACAGGGCAGCCAGTCATAACAGAGTCTATTTACATATCTCAGTATTAAAGGCACAACAACACAAGCAGCCTGTGCAATGCTACAAGGATCAAGGGAGGCTGCAAAACGTTCAACATGAGAGGTCTAGAGATGCAGAGAGGTCTACAGATGAGCATGTTCTGCTAGGCCGACCAGCTCAGTCCTAGTCAGAAGGAAGCTCCTAGCGTGATTCATGTTGGCACGCTGAACCAGATTTTATTCAAATTTTTTACTGAAACTCTGTAATTCACTGGAATGTCTGTTTGGATGTTTTATGGCAGGTCAGCCTGTCAGGCAGGAATGAGAACCACACCAGCACACTGACAGTTCACATAGCTGCATAGCATCATATGGCCAACTCGCTACCACTGCAATTACACTGATGCATTGTAATTGCAATATACTGCAAAACAAACTCAAGACTTCATCCTTTTTATAAATTAACTTCCTTTGCTGAAATATATGAACACTAATCTATGATCAGGATGCTCAAAGCACACACTGATGAGTCAAGGGCTTATACTTATTTGCATATAGCAGGCCTATCTTCACAAAAAAGCCAGCATAACAATTAAAAGCACATCACATGAAACCCCATTTTAACCCTAATATTGTTGCTGTGCAGAGAAAAGTATCTCCA
Source organism: Megaleporinus macrocephalus (assembly GCA_021613375.1). NCBI lineage: Eukaryota > Metazoa > Chordata > Actinopteri > Characiformes > Anostomidae > Megaleporinus > Megaleporinus macrocephalus. Next base: position 32,415,264 of record CM038728.1, on the reverse strand, counting down.
AAATAGTAACTTTATAGGATAGCACAACATGTTCTTTACTTTTAATGCAAGTCAATGGAACCAGAATTTGTCCCTAGTGATTTTGGAGCATTTCTGTTAGTCCACTTATCTTTAAACATCATCACAACGTAAACAGCAGCTGCTGCATTTGAATCATGCACAACGATAAAACTAACAAAAATAGAGTTGGATGTTTTTCCTTGGACAGCAACAATATGCAAACATATGTTTACATGAATTAATCCAACTGTAATCAGATTTCTGCAGTTTTTAGATAATTAGCATGGTCCTGTAAACAATACAGCAGAAGCCCCGTTTTGACTCTTGACCAATGAGCAAGTTTACATCTGATATCTACAGAAAATCTGATTTGGTCAGTAATCCGATCTGAGTTGAGCTGAAACTTGAGTTGGACTTCAGCTCAGTAATCCGGTTCTTCAGTGCATGTATACCAAAAACAGACTGCAGCACCAGAAATAAAAAAAATAATAATAATATTTATATTTTAAAATGTTAGTCATCTTAAACATACATATATTAACATTCTCCTTCTGGGAGCCTACTGGCTGGATGCAAAGCAGAAATCTGATTACTGTCTGACTTATGCAGAGCTTTTTAAGTTCTCTCTACTATCTGATTACTCAAGTGCATGTAAACACAGTGAATAGCTTACTTATAGCTTACATATAAATAAAAAAAAAATTCACTGTGACTGTGACGTCACAAAAACCAACAAGTTCCATACACACACCTACTGCAGCAGTTTGGTTCACAGACACTGAAGTTATAAGGAGTGTTTTCAGCCCAGACCTCTCAGAGCTCATTTGCATATCACTCTTAAAGTCAGAAGAATAAAAAAGGTGAGAACATGGGCCTTCAAAACAGTAAGTAGCTCACCACAGGGCGGGCAGGGGTGACGGCCGCGTGGGGGTGACGAAAATATTCCCGGAGGTGTACTGAGTGAATCCCACGCTGCTGACGGCAACCGGTTCCTCAACCTCATCCGGCGTGGGGATCCGCCTACATGGGCTTGTGCAACTTGTGCTGGGACTCCAGCAGGTCTGAGCAGGACCAGAGGAGAAAGAAAAGAGAGGGAGGGAAGAAAGAAAAAGAAGAAATGAAGAGGGAGTTCCCTAACGGATAGAAAACAACACGTACGGCCATCCTCACCGGCACAGGGACGCCTTCAATAGCACTCCTACAACACTGGGCTATGTAGTCTAAACAGGCCTGGACACAGCCACCGTACATTCAGACAGTCGTGTGAAGAAGGTTAAAGAAAACCACATTCAAATCAGGACCGGCTTTGAAGTGTCGAAGGCCGTTCAGCTCTCAGTAGTGCTCTGAACAGGTTAAACAGTGACTCCAGTAGGAAGAACTAGGCTGCTTTGAGAGTAGGGCTGGGCGATACATCGCCAACATCAGTATATCGCAATAATGATTTCCAGTTTAGTGATTCGATCAATAGATATTAATCTTTTTCAATGTTTTGTGCCGTGACCTTGTTTTGGGACCATAAGTGTAATTTGTAAGCCGAAAAGATTTTTTTTAAATGTATTTTCCGCCTGGTTACCATGTACTGTGCACGATTCCCTTTAAGCTCATTTTTTAGAGAAACAAAATACTCAAATTAAAACCCACGTCCAGTTAATAAGACAATTTTTAAAATAATGTATAACCTTAAAATCCCCAACACATCCTCTTCTGATCGCCTAAAGAACCTATCAGTGTGCGGTTCTTTAAAGATCCATACTGGCACCTGAGATGTAATTGTGAGGAGGTGCTATATAAGGCTCCACCCCAGCTGAAAGGCTGGGAACCACTTTTTATAAGCATGCAGTGCAGAAGCATTATATTTATTAAAATGTTTCACTAATACTAGCTTAAATACAATGTAATCTATACTACAGTAATATTTCAGCACTACTGAGATTTTTATTAAAGCTGTTTAAACAGCATCAGCGTTTCTGAGTTTGTGTCCTGTGGCTACTCGCATAAAACATCTAAAGTATTTACCTTAAGGGATCAATTAAAAGCAGTAATATAAATTCAGCGACTGTCAGAAATGTAAACTTTCTGAACATCTTACTCTCTTTGCACTTAAAGGGCACGTATGTATCTAAGCAGAGTGTCCTTTCTATTAGGACACACAAAGCATTCACTTCCCAGTCCATACAAGGGCAAATAAAGCTTATTTGGAATTCAATGTTTTTATAATCAAATGAAAATGATCTTATTTTAACAGTTGGCAGCAATTAAGCCCAGCCCAGTTCCAGTGAAGTTATAAGAAGTGTTTCCGCTCTAGCAGCTTAATGAATGACGCTAAATATAGAGGGCAACGAAGGCTTTTGGGACATAAAACCAAACAAATATTCTAAATAGACTTCTGTGGGCAAAGGACTTCGAGATAAAGGGGAAGTTTGAAGTGGAATTCCACCAAACTTTTCAAATGTATATGTAATTAAACCAATGTTTACTTAGATACACACACAAGGCAAAAACAGAGCAAGCAGTGTGGTTTGAGTGGTTTGGCGTGAAATGCTCCATCCAAGATACAGAGAGAACTGTTCACAGTGGTGGTGAATGGAACCAGACGTCCACCTCTAAAAAAGCTCCCTCACAGAAAGTTATTACAGTACATGGTTTTAAATGCATTGCCTGATGTCTGAGACCCTGTTGATGGTAGCTTTGAGAAGAACTAGGCCTTAAAGTCCACTCAAGGTGGAGGGATACATGCAGGACACTGTGAGGCAAATATATTAGTTCCCCAAAGAAAATGTATTATTATTATTATTATTATTATTGTTAATTTCAGATTTTACTATTAATATTTATATAAACTCATGTGTAGGTTCTCTGGTTCCCATCACCACCACTGTAAATGACTGTAACCACTCAGCTTATATGACATTTGGAGTAACTTGAGGAAGAAACGGTGGATCTTTTTCTTCTTCAAGTGACCACAACAGGCTTACCGATGGACACTGCTTCTTTCTGGTCATCTCTGCAACTTCCTCGTCTGGATCAGGCAAATGCTGCGTGCATGCAACAAACAAAACAAGGGGTTAATGCTGGGCTCGAGCTGACTGTGCCTGCCATGAAGCAGCACGCAGGGCTCAAACTCACAATAGCAACGTCTGCCTTTCTTTTCCTGGAGCGAGCTGCTGGGTTTTTAGGAGCTTCATCTGGAGTGCCCTTCACTTCTTCTGTGTCCGGCCTGTTTCATGGCAAAGGAGGTGAAAAGTAATTAGTTATGTTGCTCAAGCATGCAAAGCGAGCTGGGAGCACAATGTGAGGCTACAGCTAACTCCCATCTGCTGCTCGTCTTCCCACCAACTGCACTGATTAAGCAGGAGAGCAAATCCATACTCACACTTTCTTACTGGGCATTATATCCGCGCGCGTGTGTCTCCTTAGTACAGAGAGCCTAAAAAAAACAGAGTAAAAGACTTTTATTAAGGTTTTAGTTTCCTCCAACATCTACTTAGCTTCCCTTTCTCTCCCAACCCCCCATTCCCAGTGCTAATGGCTACTGAAGTGCAGCAAAAACACTAGCAAACACTAAAACACCAGTTAAAACTCCAACCCCATCGTGCACGCGCCGTATGGAATTAAATGCATGGCGAGGGAAATATATATATAATTACATGATTTTAAGAAAACAGTAAAGTTTGTTTGGCCTGAAGTTGGCGGAAAATGGCCGAGCACGAGACAAAACAGGATAGAAACGAAGATTAACAGATGAAAGAGAAGAGAAACGGGGACACAGACACTCCTAACTATCTATTATATCTAGTTTTTGTGGAATCTCAACTTTTTTTTTCAACACTGAAGCAGAACAGGTCAGCTATGTTTGTAGCTTTTCCGCGCGCGCGCGCCCCCCAAAACAATCTCACCTCATAAAGACCCTCACCGCAGCTCCAGCTCTCCCCCCAAAACCTCAGATGAATGACCCCCAAACTGCAGCTGCTGTTGCTCCTCTTCTCGCGCTCAATCACGACCCCCTTTTCTGCTCTTTTGCTCCCACTCTGCGCGCGCCAACTCCACTTTTATGTTTCCCTTTTGCGCCTGCGTGCGCCTAGGAGCCGCCGCCGCGCGCGCGCACAGTGTTTTGGGGGTGGTGGTGGATATAATTAATCGGCCATAAATAAGACAACAAAAAAATAATAAACAAATAAAGAAATAAACAAACACAGGCGCCCTCTTTGCCGTCCCCTCCGCGAGCACACCTGGGTGTAAGTGGTAGCGCGCGCTAGAGGAGGATCCCTCTCTCTTTTTTGCCGGCAAACTGGAGGGGGCGTGTGCGCGCGACGTCAGCGTGCGCGCGGAAGAGGCGGCGCGGCCGGCGACAAGAGCGATGACGACCACGGCGGCTCCCGGAAGCGCGTGGGCGGCGCACGTGGAGAACCAGCAGGTAAACAAATCAGATCAAAGAGAGAGAGAGAGAGAGAGAGAGAGAGAGAAAAAGAGAGAGACGCTTTAATCAGAGCTTAATTAAATAGGCACGCGCGAATCATTTGTGTTGGGTTACCGAGTGAAATTATGCTGAAGATTTTTTTTTAGAAAAAATAATAGATTAAAAACTAATTAACTAACTAACTAACTAACTAAATGCATATTTAAAAATAAAACTATAAGTATATAAATGTATATAAATATAAGTAAAAAATAAAATATATAACTAAGCAAACAAATAAATGCATAAAGAGAGTCATTTCTGAATGAATGTCGCGTGACGTGTGTTTGACGTGTGCGTGGCCGAGAGTGTAAAGGTAAAGGTATAAAGGTGAATGAGTGGGTGCTTGAGCACGAGCAGAAAACTCAGAGCAGGAAAATGAAGTTTGTAAATCTTTTTGGAAGATTAAAGTCAAACATTATTGGAATGATTCACGTTGGAGCGCTGCCAGGTACAGTAGGAGTGACTGTATTATCTTTGATAATGCAGAGCACTTTGATCTGTTGCTGAAAAGTGCCTTATAAAGTTATTATATTATATTTTTATGTGGACAATAGTATGACATACATTTCATTTTGCTATAAAGTGAGTTATTATAATTATTATTGTTGTTGTTATTATTATTATTATTATTATTAATAATAATTATTATTATTATTATAATGGTAGTAGAAGCAGTACATGTAATGTCTATAATATGTATGTTTTCAACTATTTTTCATAGTTGTCAGCATATTGGGATATAATAATTTGTGTATTATTATTACTATTATTTTTATTATTATTATTATTAGTAGTAGTAGTATTTATATTTGGAAGACAATAGTGTAACATGCATTCCATTTTGCAATGAATTGAGTTAATATTAGTAAGGTAGTAAAAGTAGTAGTAGTAGGTGTAATGTCTACAATTTGCACATTATTTTTACTATTATTATGATTATTATTATTATTATTAGTAGTAGTAGTAGTAGTTTTCATATTTGAAATGCAATAGATGTAAGATGCATTTTATCTTGCTATGAAGTGATTTTAATATTATCATTATCATTATTATTACTAGTATTACTATAATTAACAATACTGGTGTGTTTTGCAGGCAGTCCGTTAAACAGAGCTCCTCTACCTGCGATTGTTGAGGCGGCCTGCAGGGAGGCGGAGGAATACACACAGGCTGGAGTGGTACTGCAGTCATACTTGATTCTCGTTGCTTGTTAGTTACATTAGCCAAAAACACGCCTCGGCTGATCAAAGAGAGTTCTGCTGGTGGAAGGGTGGGGTCGGTGCCTGGGTGGGATTATAGGGAAGTTAGATTTATCGCTTGAGTATTGGGTTTTTCTGTGTTTGTGGTGAACTCTGTTCGGTGGCTGTGTGGTTTGTGAGCCCTGTGTGCCTGTTGGTGGCGCTCTGCCTGCTTCCTGCTGCAGTACATGCCCCCCACATTAAAGATACAGCTTCTGAGATTGCAAGTCAGGCTGCAGCTTGTGGTTTATCATGATGTTTTTGAACCTCACATTTCCCCCTTGATGGAGTGTTTGAGATGTAAACAGAGAGATTCGCAGTGGGGTTTGGTGTGAAATGATTCACATGGTGTTTACAGTGGTGGTGGTGGTGGGAACCAAGGGTCTCCATGTCTACAACACGAATATGCACATTGCATTTACTATCAAACTCACCAGTGAACCTACATGTATCTTCTATGTTTATATGACTGTTGATGGTGGGAAAATCTGGAAAATCTGAAAATAATAATCCATTTTCTATAGGAACTGTTTTGCTCCCTGCATGTATTCCTCCACCAGGAGTGAATTTTAAGGCCCCAATCTTCTCAAACAGACACCAGGCAGTGTGTTTATAACCATTTACTGTAATTACTTTCTGTGAGGCAGCTTTCAGAGGTGGACGTCTGGTTCCATTCACTAACACTGTGAACTGAACTGATGTCCTGCTCATTATAATTATTAAAGTCTGACGCATTCATGTTTCTTCCTCTTGTTCTTCAGGACGGCTTGATCGTTGAGAACATGCATGATGTTCCTTACGTGTTTGACGTTGGTCCGGAGGTGTGTGCATGTATGACAGCGGTGGGTACCGCAGTAAGACAGCTCTGTCCATCTCTGCCTATCGGAGTCCAGATCCTGTCTGCTGCTAACCAGCCAGCTCTGGCTACTGCACTGGCCTCAGGTACACAAACACTGACCCGCTACCAACAAGCCTGGTGCAATGGAGATAGTCAGTGCTGTCTTAAGTTATGAGAGATGTTTCTCTGTTCTCAGAGTTTACTCAACAAGTTAACCCAACATGTTTCCATGTCATTCACTGAGCTGAAGATGGTTTACCTTGTATACAAGTCATCAAATCACCCTACAGTAATGTAAAACTGATCGGGTTGTGGCTAAAAGACTCCTGCTTGCCTTTAAATGACGGAGGCAGTTTAGTAAGAAAATCTGAATTTGCTGAATTTGATGTTCAGTCCTGATGATCACTGACAAAGTAATGTTACAGCAATTCTAAGTACAATGTAAATGAAGCTAATCCAGTTAATATTTTGTCCTCCAGCTTAGCTGAAACAATTCTTTCAGTAAAACAATGTTTCCCTCTGTAGTATGAACACACTGGCTACACAGACGAACCACAGCTTTTCACGAAGGTTGAGTGGCAACTTCACAAGAGATCACAAAAACTACTTTTAATGTAAGTTAATGGAACCAGAATCTTCATAAAATTTCCACAATATATAAAAAGATTGTCAAGAATTGCCATGATGAATGGACCAATAGAAGTACCTTGTGATAAAGCGTGTTCCCCCAACCACAAAATGTGGGCAAGAAGACACCCTTTATGGGTAGAGTCGGGCGAATGGTCTGGAGCACCGGATAAAAACGGCAGAGAGGCAAAATTAGTCCATCACCTTTTATAGCCAGTCACCCCCAAACACACACAACGCCAAAAAGCAATAAAGGTAAAGGAAAAAAAATAAAATAAACACACAAACAGAAAGCAAACGGCCTCTCAGAGGTATAAGGCAACGACTATAACATCATAAGTTACATAATTTTTCCTACTAGCTTACACAGCATTGTCTCTCACAGGCAGCTTAGCGAAGAGTTCCCCTCTTCCCTCCATCATTGGGGTATAAATACAAGTAGCCCCTCCCCGGCATATACCACCATCAATTACAGGTTAAAACCCCACACCCCAATCACTCACACAAAGCCCCAAAACCTCAACATGGCAATGTCACGGCACATGGTCCCATCACAGACAACGGCTGTCTCTGGAACAGACAGTCAACCTGCATACAATGATCAATACACATATTCTCCTTCAACGACACTCTTCCTCCCGTCCCCGTCTACACAGGTTGGACTCACCCACGTAAGTTATATTCAGGAGCTACCGCACTGGTACTCTTTTGGAACCGTGAAGGTAAGTATCAACAATGCCAATTTGAAAAAGTTAAGGCCCTATGCCTGAGTAACATGGTAATGGGTAAGGGTAACCTACATCACCTACAACCTACATTGTGAATATTTTAAAAATCTGGTTCCATTGACTTACATTAAAAGTAAAGAAAGTTTTCTTTTTTACAGTTTCACCTGCAAATTTGCCATTTGGAGATACTCCTCTCTCTTACATGCTGCATCAGCTTGTTGCCATATAATTTGCTACAATAGAAAATGCTAACCAAGCTACTGCACATTTTGCTCTTTATCACTATATTTTAATCACATTCAATATTTAAGTTTAAGTTTGAGTGTTTAAGAGGCACTGATTCCTCACAGTAAGATGATCTGGGTTGGATTCCCGGTCCGGGTGGTTCTGTGTGGAGTGTGTATGTTCTCTCTGTGTTTGAGTGGGTTCCTCTGGGTACTCCGGTTTCCTCCCACAGTCCAAACACATGCATGTTAGGTTGATCGCTCACTCTAAACTGCCCGTAGGTGTAAGTTTGTGCGTGAGTGAATGTTGGCTATGCCTTTGCCCGATGACGCTGGGATTGGCCCCCCTGTGACCCCAACTAGTGGAATAAAGTGGCAGATAAAGGATGGATGGATGTTTAAGAGGCTCACATTTCTGGTGACGTCACGATGCTGCAGCCCCCTTAGACTGTTTCATTATTATGTCCTGGGTTACAGAGGAGGAATCTTCATGGGACGTCCTACCGGTCCTACTTTGGAATGCAGCTACAGTCGCAGTAATGCGCGTACAGCTCCACGTCCATGTGGCAGCCCAGCCAGTAGAACCTCAGCCAGTAGTTTCTTGCCCACATTAAAGTGCACACTTTCCGGTTGTGCATCCGGAGGCTGTCCTAGCTGCCAGGAAGCACCTTGAGGATGGGCATGAGTGTTGTCCCACCTGCTCAACCAGGTTTCTATCCCACCTGTAGACATTTGCATGCCCCAGATAGCTCTGTGTACTCCTCCTGGGCGTGACAGATCTTATAACACTGTCAAGTTCGGTATTACTGAGGGCCATGACTCCGTGGACTCCTCTCAGCTGCCCTCTGCTGTATCGTCAATGCTAACAAAGGTGCTGCTTGTGTACATTGTCCACCAACCAACACTGGCATTGTGTATTCAGCTTCTCCGGCAGTGGTGGCTTCACCCACCAAAAGATGTTGAGCCCTTTCTTTTGCTCTGTCAACTGGAGTGGGCCAGTCAGGACCCCCTCTTTCTTTTGCCACCCGCCTTTGAGTTTGTTGATGTGATGCTTGGTGGATGCATCCAACTTCTGACACCAGTGTAGCATCCAGTCCAGTAAGAAACCATTTTCTGTCAGAAAAACAATTTTTATTAAAATAGTTGAGAGGGAAACTCCCATAGGCCACTAACAAAACAGCACACTAGTTTAAGTACACGATTAAATTAAACCAAACTTTAAAACTTTAAATGTTAGCTAAATGTTAGCTAAACATGCTCCTTTATTCTCTCCCAATCAGCCCCAACCTTAAGTCCAATATATACAATCCACTATATATATATATATATATATATATATATATATATATATATATAGGATTGTATATATTATATGGATTAAAGATGTGAAAGCCTAATTAAAAGCTAGCCTTTTAATTTTAAGTCGTATCTGAATTGTGAATAATTATTTAAATAGCATATTATTTCATACTTTCATGGCACTGCGTATGTCTGGCCTGTAGGACTCGATTTTATCCGAGCGGAGGGCTTCGTCTTTTCTCACGTAGCTGATGAAGGCCTTCTGAATGCATGCGGCGGTGAACTCCTGCGCTACCGCAGAAACATCGGAGCAGAACACATACAGATTTTCACTGACATCAAGAAAAAACACAGGTAAGGTCGTCAGCGTGCACTTATGATGCAGAACAATAAAATAATACTTAACATTTCAGGTGTAACGTTTCTCACTTTCATATCTACAAATTGCACACATTAATTTCACAGCAGTGAATAATTAATAACAGCACAAACAAATAGTTTGTAGCATGTTGTGTTTGTGAGCTGAGTGTATGTCGTTGCAGCGCTCACGCTCTCACGGCAGACGTTAGCATAGCTGAAACAGCGCGAGCGGCTGAGTTTTTTCTGTCGGACGGGCTGATCGTCACAGGTTCTGCCACGGGGGTCCAGGCTGATCCTAAAGAGCTGAAAGGTGAGCTTCCCACACTCGTCTTCACCTGAATAGAGGCCGCAATGCAGCCAGCGGGCTAACATGTTGTTGATGACCAGAGAAAAACGTGTGTATCCATATTTGTTGATTTATATGTTTCTATGATTTGAACACGACAGCTTCTCTTTTTATTCTGTGAAAGTTTCATGATGAATGGACCAATAGAAAGGCTCCAAAAAAAATTCATTAAAAATAAAAATATTTTTGTCCTCTCCTGTAAAGTTACTATTTGGGAGATAAAAGGTAGTTGTTGTATGTAATGCTCATTCATCACACAGAATTACTCTTTACGAAAAAGAGAAAACACTAACCTGATAACAACGTAATAAAAACTTTGCAACAACATTTTAATTTATACCAATTAGATCACTGATATTATAATTGTTATTTATACCGTTGTAGTATTTTTAATAGTATACAGTTATTATTTTATTAATAATATTAATTTTATTAATTTAAAAAATACACATCACACTAAATGTATAATTAAATGTTATGATGTATTAAAGTTATTGCTTGTTTTAAAGCCTCCATATCTCAGAATCTAAAGCAGATAGAGCTCTAAAATTGCTGAATGAGGAGGGCTCTGTTCACCCTGTGTGTTAACCCATTCTCCATATCCTGTGAAAGCTTTATGATGGGTGGACCAATAGAAATGCTCCAAAATCACTGCTTACTAGTGAAGTAACGAAGCATCGCAAGACAAGTTGATAATCGGTGCAAATGTGCCACGACTGAAATCGACTGACTCGTAAAATGAATCTATATGCTTTAGAAACAGCAACACCTTCAGCGCTCGAGTTTTACAGGGGGCGGGTTTAACAGTTGGGGGCGGGACATGGGCCGAACGCTATTGGCTGATGGTACTTGGTTTCGTGACTGACCGCTCACTAGGAACAGCCTCTCAAACTACAACCAACATGGTGGACAAAGAGGAAGAGGAGCAGAGAGGAGAAAGAGAATAAATCTGGTTTATTTCACTTATAATTATTAGTTATACCACTTCTTATGAACCTTTGCGTACTTCAGTTTCCTTTGATAAAGAAAAGATTAGGCCAAATACAGCATTTTATAGTTTTGTTGCATATAAAAAATAAAAGGAAACTTTTATAATTTGTGTTCAGTTTGAAAAATAATCGGGAGAAATTCATATCATGAGGCCAACATTGTGAATATCCCTACTGGTTACATTACATTAACTTCCACTGATGTTAACATTAAAATACACGTAATTGTGGACCATCTTTGTTGCAACAGCTTGATCTCTTCAAGTCACTTCATCATGAAAACAACACACCATGTAAACGGTAGGACTTTTTAATGATGGCATAAAAGATTTGGCCAACAAACACAGTAATAGATGGACCCATCAATTAACCATATTAAATAATAGTCATTAAGAAGGAAGATTTATGTATCAATTTAATATGTTTATCTAATTACCTCATTGTGCTTTACTATCATGTTACCTTGTAGGTAGTGTAATTATCTATAAATAGATAATTACAGTATTTTTATCTGTCAGTATATTTTGTTTTTGCCTAAATACTTGCATATATTGTTTTTTAATAATGTATTTTACTGTTTGATTTCCTTTATTTATATCTATATGATTTGTTATGGTGTATAAACAAAGAAAATAATATGAAAAATAAATCCCAGTACAGGACACAAGGTCACAGTGTGAGTCGGAGCTACTTTTGGCTTCGAGACGCCAGGATATTCAATCCCATCAGAACTGGGAAGCACTCGGAGATGTGACGTACGCCTACAGACGCACACACAGTCTGGCACATACGCTAATGTTTACTGACACAAGCACATTCCCTCAGACGCCCCATACGGTTTCAGGGCCATTTACATAAATAACATAACAAAATGCTCAAAAGGGCATCGATATTCCAAATTGTAGTACAAATGTAGTGAAAAGTCTAAATGTTCATCTCTTTGTGTATTAAAAAGGAAGAAATCTATACAACTGACTATAAATACTAGCAGAAATACTTTAAAGAGAACCCTATTAATATAAAAACTATTTATAACTATAACTTAAGAAGGATTTCTTTCTAAGCTCTGTAAGACGGGGGCTGGTTGGCACACTAAACTCTCCCTCAGCTGTGCTATAGTGATGAGCGGTGTTTAATAAGTGTGTAAGAAGTAATAGAAAGCCACAACATTAAAAAGCCATGTTGTATTTTTAATATTTGATTCAATAATGACTTGTGGTTTTGGTTTTGTTTTGAATTAAAAGTTCTTTTGTTGATTCATCGTTTAAGCTATTATAGTGCTTTAACATCGCACCAACACAAACGTGACTTCGGTGAACTGACTGACGTCCAGCGTCTCTGTTTTTAGCTGAAGCTTTTATTTGCTGATGGTATCTTATTGTACGCTGGGGACCTCAGAAGGGAAGCTGTGCCAGCTGAACCCAGCCTCCTCTACCTAATGGAGTGTTTGAGCAGGTATGCAGCCTTATAAAGAGCATTGATGGAGCGGATGTTGGTCTGCTGGCCCGACGTGGGCAGATGCTCTATATTCTGCTCTGACTCTGTCCCACCAGCTGCACCACGCAGGCTAATATAGACACCAACACCACCGGCTATTTTTAAACTCCACTTCCAGATGGCCTCTGAGTGCTCACGACTGTAAACATACACATGGAAACATGTCCCAGCCTGGCCCGACGCGGCCCTGCCTGAGTGACCCTGTTTGGTTCTGCTTCACCAGACACAGAACCATATAGGAGCACCTTGTAGTTCTACTCTTACAGACTGTAGTTCATCTGATTCTCTGTATACTCTGTTACTCTGTTCTTCAATTGTCAGGACCCTCACAGGACCACCACAGAGCAGGTACTATTTGGGAGGTGGGTCATTCTCAGCACTGTGTTAGTTAGTGTGTTGTGCTGGTGTGAGTGGATCAGACACAGCAGTGCTGCTGCTGGAGTGTTTAAACACTGTGTCCACTCACTGTCCACTCTATTAGACACTCCTACTACTTGCTGGTCCACCTTGTAGATGTAAAGTCAGAGACAGTAGCTCATCTGCTGCTGCACTGTTTGTGTTCTCTAGTTTGGTGGTCGCAGGACACTGTTGTCTGAATAGATTTGGTTGGATAGTTCTGAGCTGTTCTAAACAGACCAGCAGCACTGTTGTGTCTGATCCACTCACGCCAGCACAACACATACTAGACACACCACCACAATGTCAGTGTCAGTGCAGTGCAGAGAATGCACCACCACCCAAATACTACCTGCTCTGTGGTGGTCCTGTGGGGTCCTGACCTTTAAAGAACAGAGTAATAAAGTATACAGAAACATGTGTAAGTCTTCCTATATAGTACACAGGACTTATAAACTGAATAATGAGTGTAGATACAAGGACCATGGACCATATTCCATGGATGGTGGGTTTATATGTTCTCCTGTACTAGCAACCACCTGGGATACCACCGCAAAACCTGCTGACAGTTCGGTGGGAAGGGAATCAAAAAGTTCCGACGTTCCCTTTACAGCCTAGAATGCTGGATTTCTCCACCACCTTTCTGGTTGCTGGTTGGTGTTGTGGTTGTGTGTAAATGTTCTGGTTGCTGGTTGGTGTTGTGGTTGTGTGTAAATGTTCTGGTTGGTGTTGTGGTTGTGTGTAAATGTTCTGGTTGGTGTTGTGGTTGTATGTAAATGTTCTGGTTGTTGGTTGTTGTTGTGGTTGTGTGTAAATGTTCTGGTTGGTGTTGTGGTTGTGTGTAAATGTTCTGGTTGCTGGTTGGTGTTGTGGTTGTGTGTAAATGTTCTGGTTGGTGTTGTGGTTGTGTGTAAATGTTCTGGTGGCTGGTTGGTGTTGTGGTTGTGTGTAAATGTTCTGGTGGCTGGTTGGTGTTGTGGTTGTGTGTAAATGTTCTGGTTGGTGTTGTGGTTGTGTGTAAATGTTCTGGTTGCTGGTTGGTGTTGTGGTTGTGTGTAAATGTTCTGGTTGCTGGTCGGTGTTGTGGTTGTGTGTAAATGTTCTGGTTGCTGGTTGCTGTTGTGGTTGTGTGTAAATGTTCTGGTTGCTGGTTGCTGTTGTGGTTGTGTGTAAATGTACTGGTTGCTGTTGTGGTTGTGTGTAAATGTTCTGGTTGCTGGTTGGTGTTGTGGTTGTGTGTAAATGTGCTGGTTGTTGTTGTGGTTGCTGGTTGGTGTTGTGGTTGTGTGTAAATGTTCTGGTTTCTGGTTGTTGTGGTTGTGTGTAAATGTTCTGGTTGCTGGTTGCTGTTGTGGTTGTGTGTAAATGTACTGGTTGCTGTTGTGGTTGTGTGTAAATGTTCTGGTTGCTGGTTGGTGTTGTGGTTGTGTGTAAATGTTCTGGTTGTTGTTGTGGTTGTGTGTAAATGTTCTGGTTGCTGGTTGGTGTTGTGGTTGTGTGTAAATGTTCTGGTTGCTGGTTGTTGTGGTTGTGTGTAAATGTTCTGGTTGCTGGTTGTTGTGGTTGTCTGTAAATGTTCTGGCTGCTGGTTGGTGTTGTGGTTGTGTGTGAATGTTCTGGTTGGTGTTGTGGTTGTGTGTAAATGTTTTGGTTGCTGGTTGTTGTGGTTGTGTGTAAATGTTCTGGTTCCTGGTTGTTGTTGTGGTTGTGTGTGAATGTTCTGGTTGGTGTTGTGGTTGTGTGTGAATGTTCTGGTTGGTGTTGTGGTTGTGTGTGAATGTTCTGGTTGCTGGTTGTTGTGGTTGTGTGTGAATGTTCTGGTTGGTGTTGTGGTTGTGTGTAAATGTTCTGGTTGCTGGTTGGCGTTGTGGTTGTGTGTAAATGTTCTGGTTGCTGGTTGGTGTTGTGGTTGTGTGTAAATGTTCTGGTTGCTGGTTGGTGTTGTGGTTGTGTGTAAATGTTCTGGTTGCTGGTCGGTGTTGTGGTTGTGTGTAAATGTTCTGGTTGTTGTTGTGGTTGTGTGTATATGTTCTGGTTGCTTGGTGGTGTTGTGGTTGTGTGTAAATGTTTTGGTTGCTGGTTGTTGTGGTTGTCTGTAAATGTTCTGGTTGCTGGTTGTTGTTGTGGTTGTGTGTGAATGTTCTGGTTGGTGTTGTGGTTGTGTGTAAATGTTCTGGTTGCTGGTTGTTGGTGTTGTGGTGGTGTGTAAATGTTGTGGTTGCTGGTTGGTGTTGTGGTTGTGTGTAAATGTTCTGGTTGCTGGTTGGCGTTGTGGTTGTGTGTAAATGTTCTGGTTGCTGGTTGGTGTTGTGGTTGTGTGTAAATGTTCTGGTTGCTGGTTGGTGTTGTGGTTGTGTGTAAATGTTCTGGTTGCTGGTCGGTGTTGTGGTTGTGTGTAAATGTTCTGGTTGTTGTTGTGGTTGTGTGTATATGTTCTGGTTGCTTGGTGGTGTTGTGGTTGTGTGTAAATGTTTTGGTTGCTGGTTGTTGTGGTTGTCTGTAAATGTTCTGGTTGCTGGTTGTTGTTGTGGTTGTGTGTGAATGTTCTGGTTGGTGTTGTGGTTGTGTGTAAATGTTCTGGTTGCTGGTTGTTGGTGTTGTGGTGGTGTGTAAATGTTGTGGTTGCTGGTTGGTGTTGTGGTTGTGTGTAAATGTTCTGGTTCCTGGTTGGTGTTGTGGTTGTGTGTAAATGTTCTGGTTCCTGGTTGGTGTTGTGGTTGTGTGTAAATGTTCTGGTTGTTGGTTGTTGTTGTGGTTGTGTGTAAATGTTCTGGTTGCTGGTTGGTGTTGTGGTTGTGAGTAAATGTTCTGGTTGGTGTTGTGGTTGTGTGTAAATGTTCTGGTTGTTGGTTGTTGTTGTGGTTGTGTGTAAATGTTGTGGTTGCTGGTTGGTGTTGTGGTTGTGTGTAAATGTTCTGGTTGCTGGTTGGTGTTGTGGTTGTGTGTAAATGTTCTGGTTGGTGTTGTGGTTGTGTGTAAATGTTCTGGTTGGTGTTGTGGTTGTGTATAAATGTTCTGGTTGCTGGTTGGTGTTGCGGTTGTGTGTAAATGTTCTGGTTGCTGGTTGTTGTTGTGGTTGTGTGTAAATGTTGGGGATGTAAATATTAACAAGTCTGTTACGTAACAGTTTAGTTTACCTCAAACCGTGTTGAGGTATACGTCTATTCTTCTCACAGGCAGCTCCAAACCAACAGGTCCAGATGTGAAATGCATGATTTTACAGTTTTACTGTTTACTATGGTTATAATTTTCAGAAACATTCTGTTTTTAACGTAGACCTTGTTTTTACTTGAAGTGAAAGACAAATATAAATATAAACATAAATGATTCATTCAGTTCAGCATTTAAACTTAGTAAATATAGCTGAAATATAATAATAAGGTATTATAAGTTTAAATTATAAAATGCTGATACTAGGCTACTTCAGTATACAGGATATGGCACTGAGTCATAACACAAGTTAGGAAATATGACAGTCCGGACCTTGGCCTCAGGAAATTTCCTTTAACTGGACTTTTCTAAATTCTAAATAATACCCCAGGACTAGATTATGTGGTTTCTGCCATTGTCCAACTTACTGTTATCTATAAACATGGACTGTGTTTTGGTCTAGAATCATTCTTTTAATCCCTCTTTATTTCCCAGAGGTTGCCGGATCTGTAAAACTCCCCGTTCTCATCGGTTCTGGAGTGACTTATGACAATGTGGAGCACTACCTGGACGCGAACGCTCTGATTATCGGCTCCCACTTTAAGAAGGATGGCCGCTGGGAGAACGATGTGGATCCAGACAGGGTGAAGAGGTTCATGGAGAAGATGCATCAACTTCGAGAGTGACGACGTGAACTGCCTTTTGAGCAGGAGCAGCCAATCAGAACAGAGCTAATTTACATAGCTCAGTCTTAAAGTTGTAGAAACCAACCAAAACTGTCTGTTGAATTCTGGGAAATAAACAGAGTTTTAATGAACATTTTGCTTTATAAAACCACATAAAGTAAAAAAAAGCAATGCAAGAAAAATGCAGGATATGGACCCTTTAATGAGGAGTTTTACATCATAAACAGACAAAACATCTTCACTGCAATAACAAAATAATAACAAAACACGTTTATTTAGCTTTTTTCTTTTTATAAAAACTTTTTTTTATCAAATATGTTCTTGCATACAAAAACAACTGGCAGAATATTTACAGAGTCAGACAAATTAAAAACACAAACTTAAACAATACAGCAAATGTGTCTGCGTGTCACAGAGTAAACACTAAAATAAACATTAAAATAAAACATCAATAGCTTTCACTTTGGCATCGAGTCAAAACAAATCATTTATATTCACTTGCATCATTTTTATGGTTAGCATATTCAGTGTAGCTACAGCTAAACTAAAAAGAAGCACATACACACCCTAAACTACTGAACCTATAGTATACAGTTTTTTATTTTTTCACTGCATTTTTCAAGAAATGTGGGATTAACTTTTATTTCCCACAAAAAACTGTACTAATCTGCAGTGCGATCAGTTCCTAAATATATAACGGAGTCAATAAACACTGAAGATCGGCCTTAACGTACACTAAAGAAAGAAAAAGAAAAAAAAGAAAAAGAAAACATTGTTGTATGTATGCATATATATATATATATATATATATATATATATATATATATATATATATATATATATATAAACTCCTTTGTGAATCTCTAATGAGACTAGATTTGATGCATCACGGTGGAAGTCAAGTCATGTAAACGCGTGAGTGGTCTGTGAGTTACAGCAGTAGGTCATAAAAAGGCTGTGATTGGCTGCAGGCCTCATTTGCATATTGCAGCCCTATTTGCATACTGCATTTGAACCCACTGAAACTATGCTGACATTTATTGCAAAGGCATTTGATGTGAATCTATTTGTGCTGATACTGACTATGAATGTGTTGCATGAATCATTTAACCCATTAATGTCCATATCTGAAAATTTCCTTCTTTACTCATACATACTATGTATTTTCTAAGATCTAAGCACAAATGTGGATAATCCTATTGGTTTGAAAAGTGAGTTTAATCACTTACTTTATTCTGTCTGGTCACTCAGGATTGATTAAAAAAGTTAAAGTGTAAACATTACATAAAAAACTTCAACTGTTATACATCCACCTGACATATAAGTGTACAAAATTGCACTACTTTAGGCAAATTAAAAGTTAATAATAACACTAATTGTAATTATTAGGGGTGCACCGATACCACTTTTTCCTTACCAATACCGATACCAGCTTTTCAGGTATCTGCCGATACCGAGTACCAATACCGATACCAACTCTGACTTAAATGCTCGATATATGGCTATAAATCCTGATATTTATAGTGTTCCACTTTTTATATGTTGTATTTTTTTATGTCTTATCCTGAATAAGATATAATAACCTTGAAAGAACCATTTACTGGTGGAGTAACTGCACATTAAAAAGTTTCAGAGCTATGAAAAAATAAAAATTGCCACAATGCAGAAACACATGCAGCTATTTAGTTAATAAGCTTCATGGTATCTGCGCTTTCTATTGCCGATACCGATACTGTGTGTAAGTGCCAGTATCGGCCCCGATACCGATACTGTATCGGTATCGGTGCAACACTAGTAATTATATAATAATACTTTAATATGGCGTTTTTTTATTTCACTTACAAATTCTCAAAGTGCCTTACACTAACTTACTGGACATGAATGGGTTAAATTCAGATTTATTGCAGTATCGATTAACATACTGCGCAGCTTCGCCAAACCTGAAATAGATCAGAGGATTCGATTCAGACATCAGTCGTGGGTCAGTCAGTTCTGAGGTCAGTGTGTTCAGTAGTTGTAGAGACGCTGAGTGGGCTGCTTGAAGTGGCCGTAACGACGGTCAGACGGAGAGAAGCGTACGTTGGCCAGGTTCTGCCTGTGGAGGGCGCTGCGGGTCAGTTTCCTGCGGTCAGCGTGAGCTCTGGAGCGCTGCACGGAGAGCAGGATGGGCAGTGGGACGCCCCATGCTGCCAAACGCCATGAAACGTGACGCCTGACTGGCACAGGCCTGGACACAGAAAGTCAGCCATAAGTTCAGTAAAGTCATAGTTCAGTAAACATTTCATTCCCCCA
This sequence comes from Megaleporinus macrocephalus, assembly GCA_021613375.1. NCBI lineage: Eukaryota > Metazoa > Chordata > Actinopteri > Characiformes > Anostomidae > Megaleporinus > Megaleporinus macrocephalus. Next base: position 32,396,135 of record CM038728.1, on the reverse strand, counting down.
GTTTTACTCGCCCGTTCACCCCAAATATAGACCACCAGGTGGGACAAGTTTGGTTGGCCACAATTCTTATTAAAGAAAAGCTTACACCCCATCAATAAGCAAGGAGCTAACAGCCTGCTTAAATCATCACACACTTGTAGTTTTGATTATATAGTTTCTATTAGACATTACTATTATTACTATTAATATTGTTGTGCTGTGTGAATATGGGCATGTAAATTGTCTGAGGTCTGTTTGTTATGTTTTATGTTCTTGTGGTTGTAAATGGTGAGCTATCTTGGCCAGGTCTCCCACGAAAAAGAGATTTTAATCTCAAGGGACCTCCTGGTTAAATAAAGGTTAAATAGAATAAAATAAAATTGTTCATAATAATAATAATAATAGTAATAATAATAACAAATAACAATGATAGTAATAATATTAGATATGACTATTACTACTAATCTATTAGATATTACTGTATGATACAAGATCATTATCATAGCTAAAAACAGTAGCAGCCACCTGGAAGACTGAATTTTATCCCATACTTTAGACCTGAAACTAAAACGAGTATGACTAACAAAACTACATAGTAAATTAAAATGTGAAGCGAATAAAAAAAGAAGATATAAGTAAAATAATAATAAAATAAAATAGTCAAATAATAATAGGTGTTAGAAACCACATAATTAGGTCTATTCTGAACTACTACTCATGCTTTCAGTGAATTTTTCGACATCCAATTAGCATCAGCTTAATCGGTGAATTCTAAGCTGTCTAGCTATATTAGCTCCAGTGGCACTACATACAAAACTAAACAACTTCAGACGCTGAACACGTATTTGCTGATTAAATATGAATTAATTAATATTTGGTTTGGCTACTTTAAGATCAGAGATCAGACAGAAACTGCTCACTGCTATGAAAGCTTAGAGAGGTGCATCTGTTTTAGTGAAGGACCTACTGACCGTGGAGAGCCACTCTCTGATGCCGCCTCCTCCTCCTCTTCCTCCTCCTCGATCCTGCGACCTCTCATCTGGTACACCGACATGCTCGGGTGCTCTATCAGCAGGTTCTCCAGAGGATCCTCCTCAACAGGGCCCAGAGAACGGTTCTCTATGCAGAACAACCATTTATCTCACATTAAACTACACAGTCTTCATTTAAAGCATCTCACAGTATCAGAGCTTCTAAGCACTGAGACACCCACTGTCAAAAATAAAATAAAATAAAGTGCTTTAAACGAGAAAATAGACTAAATAACCTTATAATATTTATTCATCACATAAATATAAATATTAAATGTAGGCATTATATGTGTAACAAAAAGAAAACAATAATTTGATTATGTTGTAATAAAAAAAATGATATTTCCTGTGATGTCATTTAGAACAATAGTAATTTTATTATATTTTTAAACGTCATTATATTTAGAAAAGAATACTATTATAAATTTATATTTATTACAATTACATTTATAATATTTTTCCCACACGACCAAAAAAGTTACAACTTATCAAAGTTATTCTTTGTTTTGAGCCCATGCGCATGTTTTTCATGTTTTTAAGCAGACAGAGCTGTAAAGTTGCTGAATGATTTGGGGGGGCTGGGACCCCCGTGTTTACCCTGTAGGTTAATGATGACCCATTCTCCATCTTCGAACTCAAACACCTCACAGCCCTCCTTCTCCACAGCAGTACCGGCTTCCTCCTCAGCGCTGCCGAGAAGCTGGGAGAAGATTTTGCTGATCATTTTTATGTTGTTCCTCTTCTTCTCGTACCTCAGACTTTAGACAGGAATCTGTAAACGATAGAACAGCGTGGAGTTGAGCTTAACTCACCACAATAAGTACTATAACGTTAGTAAACCATACACAGAAAAAGTAAACAATAGTAACATGGAAACAGGAAATAAAGTTATATAGACATATTTCTATAAACAAAAATGGAGATACATCTTTGGACAGCGACTATATATGTACATTAGCATTAGCTTCTGTGTTAGCCCAGGGCTAACATATTAGCTTGTGGCTATCATATTAGTTTGTGTCTAGTATGTTATCTTAGGGCAAATATATTAGCTTGTGGCTATCATTTAGCTTGTGGCTATCATTTTTGCTCAAGGCAAACATATTAGCATGTGGCTATCATATTACTTTGTGTCTAGAGTGTTAACCCAGGGAAAACATATTAGCATGTGGCTATCATATTAGTTTGTGTCTAGTATGTTAACTCAGAGCAAACATATTAGCATGTGGCTATCATATTAGTTTGAGTCTAGTATGTTAATTCAGAGCAAACATATTAGCATGTGGCTATCATATTACTTTGTGTCTAGTGTGTTAACCCAGGGCAAACATATTAGCATGTGGCTATCATATTAGTTTGTGTCTAGTATGTTAACTCAGAGCAAACATATTAGCATGTGGCTATCATATTAGTTTGAGTCTAGTATGTTAACACAGAGCAAACATATTAGCATGTGGCTATCATATTAGTTTGAGTCTAGTATGTTAACTCAGAGCAAACATATTAGCATGTGGCTATCATATTACTTTGTGTCTAGTGTGTTAACCCAGGGAAAACATATTAGCTTGTGGCTATCGTTTTAGCTTGTGGCTATCATTTTTGCTCAAGGCAAACACATTAGCTTGTGACTATCATATTAGTTTGAGTCTAGTATGTTAATTCAGAGCAAACATATTAGCATGTGGCGATCATATTAGTTTGTATCTAGTGTGTTAACCCAGGGAAAACATATTAGCTTGTGGCTATCGTTTTAGCTTGTGGCTATCATATTAGCTTGTGTCTAGTATGTTAACTCAGAGCAAACATATTAGCATGTGGCTATCATATTAGGTCAGTTTAAATGGATCAGACTAAACTCCATTGTGCTGTTATAAGTCTAATGTTGTATTGTTTATAGTTGAATGCTCTAATAAACTGAAAATAGAAACTTTAGGAATATTGATGTAATTAAATAAGGCACATAAAGAAAACAGCCAGAATGCAGCCATAATACAGTAAACTCTGATACAGTAGAGTTACTTTTGGCAATGACTTTGTTGATGTTATTCGTTTTGTTTGTGTGAAAATAATATAAACATCAAGTTAAAATGTGAATTGGACGTGTGGCCTCCAGTGTGAGCTTGTGTCTGTGTGTTTCTGTCTCAGATGATTTATGGATGGAACATCGCTGCTGCGTATCGTGTGAAGCTGTTTCACGTCACTCAAGAAATCAGAGACAGGCTTGCATAAGCTGAAGGTTAAGGCCGGATTTTGCTGTGTTAACAGGTCGGAACAGGCCGGACGCTGGCAGGACCGAACAGCCTGCTGTCCTTTAGCCTGCGCCATGTATTTATATCACTGTCTGGAACTGAGGTTCCTAATTTAGAAGAAACTTCAAAAGAACTAATACATGAATGATAGCATTGATACTGCCACGAACACAAGATCACTGTGTACAAAAGCTCTGTGTCCCTCAACTCTGTCCACCTTAAATACTTATCCACCCACAATCTAAACCAGACTCTGTTGTAACTCATCAGTGAGGGGCTTAAAGTATTTATAAAGGCACTGCTTTTATTTAAAGTAAAATTTCAAATTTTCAAATTATACATTTTTAAATTTAAATAAAAAAGAAATTTGTGAGAACAGAAATTAAGCACATTGAAAACAGAAAATGAAACATTTAAATGTAAATTATGACTATGTCTTTTATTTAGAAGTGTTTTATATTTTTTAGCTTTAAAATGTTTGTAGTTATAATAAAATGTGAGTTTTCTATTTAAAATTCATTTTTAAATACATAAAAAATAGAATAAAAATAGATATATAATGCTATATATAACTAAAATAATTAAAAAAGAATTTTAAACCTTTAAGAAAAAACTTTAATAAATAAATAAATGTTTAATATGTTTAAACACAATTGTTAAGTAATTATTTTTTTTATTTAACCTGTTATGTATATAATATTTACAATACAAATAGTTTTTAGGATCCTCAAATAAAAAATTATTTAGAAAATGTTTTAGTTTTTTTTTGAGGGCCTGTAGGCTTCAGTGTTTCCCAAAAACAAGAAAAGAAGATCTTACACCCTTGTTTTCCTCATAATTTGTCTGCTGGGATTTATGTGTCATCAGATTCACTTTGAAGGCATCTTAATGAGATTTTAATGAGATTTTTTTTACCCCTGATAGTCTTTCAGTGTCAGTTTAAATCAACATTTAAGCTTTAACTAATAATATAAAGCAGTAACTCGCAAATGTGACATTAAATGCTTTAATAAATACAAAATAACAAGAATAATAATAAACTAAACTCATTAATCTCTCTAAAAACAGGTGTGTGTATCTCTGGAGTTGGATCACTGCTAGTTATCAGTGTTTGCTTCAGGCTGCAGGAGTGTTTGTGTGTTTTGTTCACTCTCCGCTTACACACACTTTCTCTCTCTCCCTGTCTCTGTCTACAGGCTCGTCTTACAATAACAACACAGTCTAAGAGCCTGAGTCCACAACATACACCTGAATCTACACTACACATTCATTTACTGGTGTGAAAATAGAAGCCTGTGCAGTTTCTTCACATCTAAAAGCAGTCTGTACTTTAGTAATCTGTACTGTGACTCTGGGTTTGGGGATGAACTGAGTGTATTTACAGTACACACTCTTCAGGTAAGTTATAAAGCACATTTTCCTAAAGATATTTACAATATTTGATATGTATGCAGTATAACTTGTTTGTTGTTTGCTGGGAAATGTAGAGGAGTATTAAATATAAAGCCACAGAAGACACAGCACAGCAGTGCTAGTTTAAGTTCAGATCAGTTTTCTAGATTATGATTATCAGTTTATATATCAGTCTGTAAATCAGAAAGATTGTAACAGATGTATTTCTCACTAAAACTGAAGAACTTGAGGTAAAAGTGAAGACTGTTCTGTTCTTCCGCTTCTCCTGTTCAACTACCAGACAGGACTTTTACGTTGTTATTTCGACTAAAGTGATAAATCCAGCTGTGTTTATAGATTAGAGTAATAATCTTACCTGTGTAAGAAGATCAGCGGTTGAGTTATTTCTCAGTATCAGTCTTATATTCTCTCTTTGTGTCTCTCTCTAGGTTTCCCTCTTACTCTCTGTCTCGTTCTCTGTTTGTTCCTCCGTTTGTTTATCATCACTAAGCTCCGCCCCCAAGTGACGCAACCGCGCTCCACTTGTTTTGAATACAGGAGGCGCCGCCCATGAACACTCGTATTTATTAACTTTACTTTTTATTGTTTATATATATATATATATATATATATATATATATATATATATATATATATATATATATATATATATATATATATATATATATATATTAGAAGTATTTAGAAGTCTGTGTACATTTGAAAACTGCACAAGCAGAGAGACCGCTTGATGACGACATAGCTTAATCCTCATTGGTTAAGCTCTGCGGACACCTATCACGTTTAACTCTTTTCATTGCAAAACATATATCTCCTGTAACACCCTTAAAATCCCTATATTTACACTAAAAATATAATACCTAGTAACATGACAGTTAATTTCCATGCAGTATTCAACATATGTTTTTATAATTAGCATATCATGGAAAGGCTCAAGTGCCACAGATGTATATTTTTTTTCTAAAGCGTTCTGAACTGCTCTTTTGATTAGTAACTGTCTTTAAAAGCACTATTTTTTCTATTGCTTCTACTTCATCAGCTGTAAAGAGCGCAAACACCGAGAGATGAGTCAGAAATAAAAAAAACTTTCTTAACTGAGTGTCTCAAACTCATATACACAGAACAGATACTCTCTATACCTTGCTTAAACCTGATTTAAATCAAAAGAAATACTTTTCAGAGTGGGAGCTTATCTACATTTTAACCTAATAATTTATCAAAGAGGAAAAACACAAAAATAATTGAACCGCTATATTTAAATTTAATGGAAACTAATAATAGGCGGTATAGCAATAGTATTGTCCTTCGCTCAATATCAAAATAAGTGAAATAAACAAAGGTGTATGCCACCAAAGACAATTATAAATGCCCTGGTTTCAGGTCATACCTTACACACACATATCAATAAATGTTATTCCCCTGAGCTGGTGATATTCAGTACCTCACTACTAATATAAACTCAATATTTCAATACTGAGAGCAAGATTTTAACAGCTCAATATGAAAGTGAAACAACACCCTTGTAAGACAGTAAACTTTAACAATATTAACACGAAAGTGGGCCTACAAATGCACACAGCAACACAAACCCAAATCAGTCAGAACTGAATCAAGACAATAGAAGTCAAAGAAACAGTAAACAGTCATAGGCTGAATCTCAAACACTCCTCACCTCCCTACACCCTACGTAGTGCACTAATTAGGGCATGGTATAAGGGCAAATACTACTTTATGAGGCGAAAGGCATTCATATTCGGCTCCTAACTGCACGACTGTTTACATAACCCTCATTTAGGAGCCATAGTTTTGTGACCATTCAGCCAGTGTGGTGGCGCCACCTGCTGGCCACGTACTGAGAACAATCCCTGCACGGTAAAACTTTTACCCAGGACTCTTTGCGCAAGAGGACGCCAGCGTTGTTTTTCCTGTGCACTTTTACTGCAAACACGTAGTTTAGACGATTCAGTGATGTAATTGGATGAGCTGTAATTGGACAGAAGCAACACGTTATCTGTTATTTTAGTGACTGTCAGCAGTGCGAGTCAAAGATCAATCCCAGCAGGCACTGCTGCTCTTCCAGCGCACCGAAGGTGAAGTGAGTGAGTACGTGAAGCAGGTAAGATCAGCCTGATCGCTGACTTAATCCACACTAAAAGCCGGGTTTACAGATTACCAGTGAGAGATGAAGACTGGCTTTGGTTTTAGGCCCAGCTGCCGGTTAAGTTGAGCACACGTGCTTCCACCTTAATGACTTAGCAGATATCTAGAACCTTTTATTTGTTCGCGTTTCTGTGTGGTTCTGTTTTGACCTGATCACTAAACTGCTGGAACCGTCCAACAGGCAATGCAGAACTTTAACTCTTTCATCCAACCACAGCTTTCAGCCTGGAGCTCTAGAGAACTTATTGAAAAGTTGGGTGGGTATAGTGTAGTGGTATAGTTGGTATAGTGTAGTTGTATAGTGGTCTAGTTGGTATAGTATAGTGGTACTGATGGTGTATATTTATGATTTATATATATTTTATATACTAAAATTTAGTTTCAGTGTATATTTACTGTGTTTTAAGAGGTCCTGTCTATTTTTAACCCATGCCCAGCACAACACTTTCAGTTTCAGTATTTAGTTGAGTTTATCTCACAGACTCAGGATGAACGATTGTGCACCCAGTGGTTTTCTTGTTTACACGTTGCCTTTAGTGTTTAGTTTTGCTTCTTGTTCTTCAGCTTCTTATTGTAATTTTCTGTTCCACCTTAAATGGTGCAGCTATTACATTTCAGTGCCTGAAGACAGTTTACCTCGTAGCTCCTGAGCTGGTAAATGCTGTACCATTTAAGGTGGAACAGAAAAGTCCAATAAGAAGATAGTTTTAGTCTCATGGTCTCTCAGCTGATAGAAACGGCACCATTTAAGGTGGAACAGGAAATTCTAGTATGAAGACAGTTACCGCCTCATTCCTCCTCAGCTGATAGAAGCAGCACCATTTAGGATGAAACAGAACAATCCAATAAGAAGACAGTTTTAGTCTCATGGTCTCTGAGCAGGTAGAATCTGCACCATTTAAGGTGGAACAGGAAATTCCACTTAGAAGACAGCTTCAGCCTTGTGGTTCCTGAGCTGATAGATGCTGGATGATCTAAGAAGCTTCAATTTCTTTGTAGGTGACACAGTATCTTTTTTAAAAGGTACTTCCACTTTTATTTTCTGCATTTACTATATTACTCGTTAACAAGACTTTTAATAAAACACGTGTTTGGCATACATCAAGTTATACTACTTAATACCAACTTTATATTTGATGTAAAGGTCCAGTCACAGTTATTAACTTATTTAATCCTTTTTTATTTTATAATTTAGATAAGAGTCATGATCTTGGTAGGTTGGGGCAAATTACTATGCGCTTAGTACAGCTTTAAAAGCTTCCTAAATAAAATAGTATACAGTATGTAGTTGTTTAAATATGCAATATGCTCAGTTTTGCTGGTGCAACAACAGAACCATGTTATGGTAAATCGAAACAAAAGCATGTCACTGATCCTGTTTTAAACTGCTGACATCTCATATAAGAGTCAACAGACATCCACTGTTGCCAACTCCTCAGTAAGGAAAGTAGCTATTGGCTGTCCTAAAAGTCACTGGAGGTCGCCAAATGACATAATCGCCTAATTTGTATAATGGTCTATTTGCGAGTATTTGAAGGAATGACGTTGTGGGAGAGAAAAAAGTGAGTAAAAACACTATAAATATGTTACAACTACAAATAAACTCAGTAAAGTATCTATCCAAGACATATTTATATTTACATACTGATCTGTAGAGAGGGGGCGGGGTCAGCGGCGGCTTTGGGCATGCGCAGTGAGTGTAGTGGGTCGTGGAGTGGTGAGGGTCTGCTCTGACTGAGACTGAGCACTGTGAGTGTAGTGGGTGGAGTGGTGAGGGTCTGCTCTGACTTTGAGACTGAGCACTGTGAGTGTAGTGGGTGGTGGAGTGGTGAGGGTCTGCTCTGACTGTGAGACTGAGCACTGTGAGTGTTGGGGGTGGTGGAGTGGTGAGGGTCTGCTCTGACTGAGACTGAGCACTGTGAGTGTAGTGGGTGGAGTGGTGAGGGTCTGCTCTGACTGAGACTGAGCACTGTGAGTGTAGTGGGTGGTGGAGTGGTGAGGGTCTGCTCTGACTGTGAGACTGAGCACTGTGAGTGTAGTGGGTGGAGTGGTGAGGGTCTGCTCTGACTGTGAGACTGAGCACTGTGAGTGTTGGGGGTCGTGGAGTGGTGAGGGTCTGCTCTGACTGTGAGACTGAGCACTGTGAGTGTAGTGGGTGGTGGAGAGGTGAGGGTCTGCTCTGACTGTGTGACTGAGCACTGTGAGTGTAGTGGGTGGTGGAGTGGTGAGGGTCTGCTCTGACTGTGAGACTGAGCACTGTGAGTGTAGTGGGTCGTGGAGTGGTGAGGGTCTGCTCTGACTGTGAGACTGAGCACTGTGAGTGTTGGGGGTGGTGGAGTGGTGAGGGTCTGCTCTGACTGTGAGACTGAGCACTGTGAGTGTAGTGGGTGGTGGAGTGGTGAGGGTCTGCTCTGACTGTGAGACTGAGCACTGTGAGTGTAGTGGGTCGTGGAGTGGTGAGGGTCTGCTCTGACTGAGACTGAGCACTGTGAGTGTTGGGGGTCGTGGAGTGGTGAGGGTCTGCTCTGACTGTGAGACTGAGCACTGTGAGTGTAGTGGGTCGTGGAGTGGTGAGGGTCTGCTCTGACTGTGAGACTGAGCACTGTGAGTGTAGTGGGTCGTGGAGTGGTGAGGGTCTGCTCTGACTGTGAGACTGAGCACTGTGAGTGTAGTGGGTCGTGGAGTGGTGAGGGTCTGCTCTGACTGAGACTGAGCACTGTGAGTGTAGTGGGTCGTGGAGTGGTGAGGGTCTGCTCTGACTGTGAGACTGAGCACTGTGAGTGTAGTGGGTCGTGGAGTGGTGAGGGTCTGCTCTGACTGTGAGACTGAGCACTGTGAGTGTTGGGGGTGGTGGAGTGGTGAGGGTCTGCTCTGACTGTGAGACTGAGCACTGTGAGTGTAGTGGGTGGTGGAGTGGTGAGGGTCTGCTCTGACTGTGAGACTGAGCACTGTGAGTGTAGTGGGTCGTGGAGTGGTGAGGGTCTGCTCTGACTGTGAGACTGAGCACTGTGAGTGTAGTGGGTGGTGGAGTGGTGAGGGTCTGCTCTGACTGTGAGACTGAGCACTGTGAGTGTAGTGGGTCGTGGAGTGGTGAGGGTCTGCTCTGACTGAGACTGAGCACTGGGAGTGTAGTGGGTGGTGGAGTGGTGAGGGTCTGCTCTGACTGTGAGACTGAGCACTGTGAGTGTTGGGGGTGGTGGAGTGGTGAGGGTCTGCTCTGACTGTGAGACTGAGCACTGTGAGTGTAGTGGGTGGTGGAGTGGTGAGGGTCTGCTCTGACTGTGAGACTGAGCACTGTGAGTGTTGGGGGTGGTGGAGTGGTGAGGGTCTGCTCTGACTGTGAGACTGAGCACTGTGGGTGTAGTGGGTGGAGTGGTGGGGGTCTGCTCTGACTGAGACTGAGCACTGTGAGTGTAGTGGGTGGTGGAGTGGTGAGGGTCTGCTCTGACTGAGACTGAGCACTGTGAGTGTAGTGGGTGGAGTGGTGGGGGTCTGCTCTGACTGTGAGACTGAGCACTGTGAGTGTAGTGGGTGGTGGAGTGGTGAGGGTCTGCTCTGACTGTGAGACTGAGCACTGTGAGTGTAGTGGGTGGTGGAGTGGTGAGGGTCTGCTCTGACTGAGACTGAGCACTGTGAGTGTAGTGGGTGGTGGAGTGGTGAGGGTCTGCTCTGACTGTGAGACTGAGCACTGGGAGTGTTGGGGGTCGTGGAGTGGTGAGGGTCTGCTCTGACTGTGAGACTGAGCACTGGGAGTGTTGGGGGTCGTGGAGTGGTGAGGGTCTGCTCTGACTGTGAGACTGAGCACTGTGAGTGTAGGGGGTGGTGGAGTGGTGAGGGTCTGCTCTGACTGTGAGACTGAGCTCTGTGAGTAGTGGGTCGTGGAGTGGTGAGGGTCTGCTCTGACTGTGAGACTGAGCACTGTGAGTGTAGCGGGTTGTGGAGTGGTGAGGGTCTGCTCTGACTGTGAGTGTAGTGGGTGGTGGAGTGGTGAGGGTCTGCTCTTACTGTGAGACTGAGCACTGTGAGTGTTGGGGGTCATGGAGTGGTGAGGGTCTTCTCTGACTGTGAGACTGAGCACTGTGAGTGTAGTGGGTGGTGCAGTGGTGAGGGTCTGCTCTGACTGTGAGACTGAGCACTGTGAGTGTTGGGGGTCGTGGAGTGGTGAGGGTCTGCTCTGACTGTGAGACTGAGCACTGAGTGTTGGGAGTCATGGAGTGGTGAGGGTCTGCTCTGACTGTGAGACTGAGCACTGTGAGTGTTGGGGGTCGTGGAGTGGTGAGGGTCTGCTCTGACTGTGAGACTGAGCACTGTGAGTGTTGGGGGTGGTGGAGTGGTAAGGGTCTGCTCTGACTGTGAGACTGAGCACTGGGAGTGTAGTGGGTGGTGGAGTGGTGAGGGTCTGTTCTGACTGTGAGACTGAGCACTGGGAGTGTAGTGGGTGGTGGAGTGGTGAGGGTCTGTTCTGACTGTGAGACTGAGCACTGTGAGTGTAGTGGGTGGAGTGGTGAGGGTCTGCTCTGACTGTGAGACTGAGCACTGTGAGTGTTGGGGGTTGTGGAGTGGTGAGGGTCTGCTCTGACTGTGAGACTGAGCACTGTGAGTGTAGTGGGTGGAGTGGTGGGGGTCTGCTCTGACTGTGAGACTGAGCACTGTGAGTGTTGGGGGTTGTGGAGTGGTGAGGGTCTGCTCTGACTGTGAGACTGAGCACTGTGAGTGTTGGGGGTCGTGGAGTGGTGAGGGTCTGCTCTGACTGTGAGACTGAGCACTGGGAGTGTAGTGGGTGGTGGAGTGGTGAGGGTCTGCTCTGACTGTGAGACTGAGCACTGTGAGTGTAGTGGGTGGTGGAGTGGTGGGGGTCTGCTCTGACTGTGAGACTGAGCACTGTGAGTGTAGTGGGTGGTGGAGTGGTGAGGGTCTGTTCTGACTGTGAGACTGAGCACTGGGAGTGTAGTGGGTGGTGGAGTGGTGAGGGTCTGTTCTGACTGTGAGACTGAGCACTGGGAGTGTAGTGGGTGGTGGAGTGGTGAGGGTCTGTTCTGACTGTGAGACTGAGCACTGGGAGTGTAGTGGGTGGAGTGGTGAGGGTCTGCTCTGACTGTGAGACTGAGCACTGTGAGTGTAGTGGGTGGAGTGGTGAAGGTCTGCTCTGACTGTGAGACTGAGCACTGTGAGTGTAGTGGGTGGTGGAGTGGTGAGGGTCTGCTCTGACTGTGAGACTGAGCACTGGGAGTGTTGGGGGTGGTGGAGTGGTGAGGGTCTGTTCTGACTGTGAGACTGAGCACTGGGAGTGTAGTGGGTGGTGGAGTGGTGAGGGTCTGTTCTGACTGTGAGACTGAGCACTGGGAGTGTAGTGGGTGGTGGAGTGGTGAGGGTCTGTTCTGACTGTGAGACTGAGCACTGGGAGTGTAGTGGGTGGTGGAGTGGTGAGGGTCTGTTCTGACTGTGAGACTGAGCACTGGGAGTGTAGTGGGTGGTGGAGTGGTGAGGGTCTGTTCTGACTGTGAGACTGAGCACTGGGAGTGTAGTGGGTGGTGGAGTGGTGAGGGTCTGTTCTGACTGTGAGACTGAGCACTGTGAGTGTTGGGGGTAGTGGAGTGGTGAGGGTCTGCTCTGACTGTAAGTGTAGTGGGTCGTGGAGTGGTGAGGGTCTGCTCTGACTGTGAGACTGAGCACTGTGAGTGTAGTGGGACGGGGCTCACGGCAGCCCCCGCTGCACACTGAGGACAGTAACTGAAGATCATGTATGTTCACCTCAGAGTCTCCAAAAGTCTCCAATAACACCAGAAGAAGTCGCTAGATTTGTAGCTAGTTGCTTTTTTTAAAAAAAAAACCTAGTTTTGAGACAGACCCATTTTCTAGGGCTGTAAGAAAATATCAAAATATTGAGTATCACAATATTATGTTTGTGATACTGTATCGATTCTCAAAAACAGTATCAATACACAGATTCCTGGCACACAGTGAATCATTGTGTGTTGTGTTTAAACCTCTGATCATTAAAAATCCATTTGTAATCCATTTTCAGCTCCACTTCAACATAAACAAGTAGCACAAGGGCGCACTGCTATTGTAGGCATTGGCAAACGTGTGCATATAGTGGTGTGTTTTTATAGTAGGATTTTAAAAATCCTTATAGTGAATCATAGCGGCTGTATTAAGATATGTATCGTATCGCCAGGTTCTTGCCAATACACACCCCTAATATTGTCACTAAAACATGTCTCCATTTTTTGTTGATTTTCATTTTTTGCTTCATTTGAACGCAGCAGCTGCCATTTACACTGTGTAAAAATGCGATGGTGAATGGACCAATAGAAACACTCCAAAATCACTTTTAATTTTGGAGAGAAGGTTTTTGGCATCCCCTGTAATGTTGGCATTTTGGAGACACTTGTTTTTCTTTGTACAACAGTGATATGTAAAAATATACAAGGCATTAGGGCTGTGCCATATCCTATCATACACAATAATATCGCCAACATTTTTGAATATGGTGAACGTTATTATACTCTGAAATATCGTGCCATATCACCCATCACTAATTATCACATCAGGTACTACTTTTACTGTTTTTAGAAAAAGAAAAATTCACACTTTTCTCATTTCAACATTATATATCTACTAGAGACAGATTTTATCTGTTCAGTATCTTTCACTTTACTTCAGTCCTGGATATATGGAGATATTTGGAGTGCATTTTTTGTATCGTGACATTCTAGATCATTGACTTCTGTTACAATTTGATAAAAATTCTTGTATTTTTTAATATCGCAGGGGTGTGCCATATCATATCGTATGTAATAATACAATTTAATTTTCATTTTGTTGCAGTAGTGTATTCTTAATATATATATTTTTTAATTCAATGTTTTTGTCATATCGCCAAAAGTATCGTTATTGCAAAAATACCATGAAATATCATGATTTTATTGTAGGGCAATATCGCCCACCCCTACAAGGCATGTCACACATATGAAAGGCATATGAATTAAACCGATTCAGCTTCTTTGGCTGTTTGGTCTTTGTCATGTCTCAGCAATTAATATTTAATAATACAAATAGTTTATTGAGCACTTTTCATGGTGATGAAGGCTTAAAGGAGCGATTATGTGAAATAGTTACTGTACTAAAACATAAAAAGACCATGATGTTTAAACATATATTCATGGCTCATTCTCATAAACCAGCTTCTTTTGAGTTTTAGAACCGAGAATCAGTGTTTCAGTCTTTTTGAGATTTAGTTGTAACAAATTTTGTGACATCCACTGAGAAACATTTAACACAGCTGTCCCGTCCACTGAGTGTAGATTATTAGAAGGAATGAAAATGCGAACTTGCTAGTCATATGAAAATTACCTAGAGGTAACATGTACGAAGAGAAAAGCGAAGGCCCCGAAACTGAACCTTGTGGGACCTCACAAAAAGTGTTACATTTATTTGATTAATTGTCTCCCAATGATCCTAAGAACTGTCTGCAGGTTGGACACTGATTTGAATATAAAAGTGTCTCTGCATGTCTCAGCCTGTCTGCTCACAACAGAGCAGTAGGCGTATTGATCAGTCCTTGATACGTATGTGTTTATCAGCAGGTCAGAGACGCAATGGCTCGCAGAATAGATGACGTCATGCGGCTGTGCTGCGAGGTGTCAGCACACCGACAGATGAAAGCTGCAGTGGTGAATTCTGGGAAAGGAGCGGCTGCGGCTGGGGGCGGAGCATTTGTGGGCGGTCTTTTAGCCGGTCCGGTGGGGATATTTGCAGGTAAATATACAGTTTCTGTGACTTTTGAAGCCTTTGGAGTCGTTCCACATAGAACTGCTGGAGCTCACGAGCATTTAATTAAAGGCGTCATACGCATTTTCAGGTTCAGTACGAATTCAATTCAGTTCTATTTTCAGTATTTCGGTCAGATACATGCAGGATCTACAGTAGAACGTTTAACCCTCTAACAACATAAACCCCAAACATCACAACCCCTACAAAAAAAACCAGCTATTCAACGTGGGTGTGTCTATAGCACAGGCCCCGCCCACTCTATTCTGACAGTTTTGATTGACAGAGATTTACAGGTTTTCAATACTGTAATAATTACAATATATTAGGAGTACAATAACATTCATCACATATTAGCTTGTTAATGTGTTTTTAGTTTAAGTTAATTACAACCAATCAATCAATCAATCAACACTTATTTATATAGCACTTTTTACAACCAGTGTTGTCTCAAAGCAGCTTTACAGAAAAGCAGTTTATAAAAAGATGAATCAAAGATAGGGATGGTAAGAAAAGAGTCCATGCATAGCAAAATGTGAGAAAGGGGGTCCAAGCCCCCCTAGAGCAAACATCAAACATCCTCATTATCCTTTTAATGTTCATTCAGTTCAGTACTCAGTTTAATAATCACTACTGACTACTGATAAACTCATTAACACCATCAAACATCCTCATTATTCTTTTAATAATCATTCAGTTCAGTACTCAGTTTAATAATCACTACTGACTACTGATAAACTTATTTATACCATCAAACGTCCTCATTATTCTTTTACTGTTCATTCAGTTCAGTACTCAGTTTAATAATCACTACTGACTACTGATAAACTCATTTACACCATCAAACATCCTCATTATTCTTTTAATAATCATTCAGTTCAGTACTCAGTTTAATAATCACTACTGACTACTGATAAACTCATTTACACCATCAAACGTCCTCATTATTCTTTTACTGTTCATTCAGTTCAGTACTCAGTTTAATAATCACTACTGACTACTGATAAACTCATTCACACCATCAAACATCCTCATATTCTTTTATTGATCATTCAGTTCAGTACTCAGTTTAATAATCACTACTGACTACTAATAAACTCATTTACACCATCAAACGTCCTCATTATTCTTTTACTGTTCATTCAGTTCAGTACTCAGTTTAATAATCACTACTGACTACTGATAAACTCATTTACACCATCAAACGTCCTCATTATTATTTTACTGTTCATTCAGTTCAGTACTCAGTTTAATAATCACTACTGACTACTGATAAACTCATTTACACCATCAAACATCCTCATTATTCTTTTAATGTTCATTCAGTTTAGTACTCAGTTTTATAATCACTACTGACTACTGATAATCTCATTTACACCATCAACATCCTCATTATTCTTTTAATATTCATTCAGTTCAGTACTCAGTTTAATACTCACTACTGACTACTGATAAACTCATTTACACCATCAAACATCCTCATTATTCTTTTAATGATCATTCAGTTCAATACTCAGTTAATAATCACTACTGACTACTGATAAACTCACACCATCAAACATCCTCATATTCTTTTAATGTTCATTCAGTTCAGTACTCAGTTTAATAATCACTACTGACTACTGATAAACTCATTTACACCATCAAACATACTCATATTCTTTTAATGTTCATTCAGTTCAGTACTCAGTTTAATAATCACTACTGACTACTGATAAACTCATTCACACCATCAAACATCCTCATTATTCTTTTAATGATCATTCAGTTCAGTACTCAGTTTAATAATCACTACTGACTACTGATAAACTCATTCACACCATCAGACATCCTCATTATTCTTTTAATAATCATTCAGTTCAGTACTCAGTTTAATAATCACTACTGACTACTGATAAACTCATTTACACCATCAAACGTCCTCATTATTCTTTTACTGTTCATTCAGTTCAGTACTCAGTTTAATAATCACTACTGACTACTGATAAACTCATTCACACCCTCAAACATCCTAATATTCTTTTAATATTCATTCAGTTCAGTACTCAGTTTAATACTCACTACTGACTACTGATAAACTCATTTACACCATCAAACATCCTCATTATTCTTTTAATGATCATTCAGTTCAGTACTCAGTTAATAATCACTACTGACTACTGATAAACTCATTCACACCATCAAACATCCTCATTATTCTTTTAATGATCATTCAGTTCAGTACTCAGTTTAATAATCACTACTGACTACTGATAAACTCATTCACACCATCAGACATCCTCATTATTCTTTTAATAATCATTCAGTTCAGTACTCAGTTTAATAATCACTACTGACTACTGATAAACTCATTTACACCATCAAACGTCCTCATTATTCTTTTACTGTTCATTCAGTTCAGTACTCAGTTTAATAATCACTACTGACTACTGATAAACTCATTCACACCCTCAAACATCCTAATATTCTTTTAATATTCATTCAGTTCAGTACTCAGTTTAATACTCACTACTGACTACTGATAAACTCATTTACACCATCAAACATCCTCATTATTCTTTTAATGATCATTCAGTTCAGTACTCAGTTAATAATCACTACTGACTACTGATAAACTCACACCATCAAACATCCTCATATTCTTTTAATGTTCATTCAGTTCAGTACTCAGTTTAATAATCACTACTGACTACTAATAAACTCATTCACACCATCAAACATCCTCATATTCTTTTAATGATCATTCAGTTCAGTACTCAGTTTAATAATCACTACTGACTACTGATAAACTCATTCACACCATCAAACATCCTCATATTCTTTTATTGATCATTCAGTTCAGTACTCAGTTTAATAATCACTACTGACTACTAATAAACTCATTCACACCATCAAACATCCTCATATTCTTTTAATGATCATTCAGTTCAGTACTCAGTTTAATAATCACTACTGACTACTGATAAACTCATTCACACCATCAAACATCCTCATATTCTTTTATTGATCATTCAGTTCAGTACTCAGTTTAATAATCACTACTAACTACTAATAAACTCATTCACACCATCAAACATCCTCATTATTGAAGGAGATTATCGAACTGACCCATCCAATAAACCCCCATCTGTCAACGTCAAGAACAGCAGCAACAATTCAAGATCTACATTTAATGATTACAGTTTTTCTATCAGCCGATCACGTTGAAAGGTGATCGGCAATCGGAATCAGCCTCAAAAACGCTGAACGGTCCATCTCTATGAGAGTGTCTCCCATATGGATGAGTGTATATTCTCTCTCTCTCTCTTTCTCTCTCATGTATGTATGTATGTATGTATGTATGTATGTATGTATGTATGTATGTATGTATGTATGTATGTATGTATGTATGTATGTATGTATGTATGTATGTATGTATGTATGTATGTATGTATGTATGTATGTATGTATGTATGTATGTATGTATGTATGTATGTGTATTTATATAAACAAATGGCCCAAAGCTGTCTGGTTCCATTGACTTACATTAGAAGTACAGTATGTTTTTCC
Organism: Megaleporinus macrocephalus; assembly: GCA_021613375.1. NCBI lineage: Eukaryota > Metazoa > Chordata > Actinopteri > Characiformes > Anostomidae > Megaleporinus > Megaleporinus macrocephalus. Next base: position 32,377,981 of record CM038728.1, on the reverse strand, counting down.
ATCTCCTACAAATTTAACATTTTTCCCAACAGCAGCAGTAGTACAGTAGTAGTAGTATACAGTATACAGTAGTGTTATCTGTAAACACTGACTAAAGTACAGACACAATCAGTTCTCTTTACTGTTACCGTGTTTAGCTACACTAACATAGTTTAGTTTGTGTTTATAGATATCAGTGAGTCAAACAGAGTCAGAAACTATAGAGTCGAGTCTGTTACAACTGTTAGCCTTGAGCTAAGGGGGTGTTTTTGGCTTTAAAGCAGTCTGGTTTTGGTGGTCTGTGCAGGAGGAGCACTGGGAGGCCTACTGGGATGCTGGATGACCAGCGGTCAGTTCAAACCGCTTCCTCAGATCCTCATGGAGCTCCCGCCTCAGCAGCAGCAGAAGCTCTACTCTGAAGTTATGGCGATTTTGGGCACGCTGGACTGGATGGACGCCGCCCAGCTGGTCACGCTGGTGATGGGAAATGCATCCATGCAGCAGCAGGTTGCAGCCGCCATCCTGAGCTATGTCACCAAAGAGCTGAGGGCAGAGGTGCGCTACGGAGACTGACCACCAGGGGGAGACAATAGCTCAGGATCATTTAGGTTAGTTTAAATATTGGAAACCGCTTCATATTTGAGGTCTGTGCCTTACTGGTTTTATTAATAGTAGCTGTTTAAGTCTATATTTGTAAAATCTGACCGGTGCACATTGCAGACTGCAGAGAAAAAGGAACTTAAACTTGTCCAAATTTCTAATTGAGTTCAAACATAGTGGATCAGCTAAGACGTGTGGGTCTTCTTTACTTTTAGCACTGGATCTGTGAGTCTAATTCAGCTAGCAAGTGATGAAAGCTTATAGGCCACCTGTTAGCATGGTACTAACTGAACTGCCTATATCACTATATCGTCGCTGCCCGAAGAAAAACACGTATCACCATTTTTGTCAATTTTAATAAAATTATTATTAATTTTTTTATTGTTGATCACAACAGCTGATGTTTACATTGTGTAAACATTTTATGATGGACGGACCAATAGAAATACTCCAAAATAGCTTGGTAAAAATTCTGGTTCCATTGACTTACATCGAAGGTAATGACAGTTTTTGGTCTCTCCTGTAAAGTTGCCATGTTGCAGATACTTGTTTTCCTTTGGGCAGTGACGATATAAGTAATATATCTATGTCTGTTTGTTAAATGTGGACTTAAGTGTCGTACACAGCCTGAATTTGGCCAATATGCTGTCCGTTTTAATGCATATTTAAAGGAGAAAAATGTGAAAATTAGATTTTTGGCTGAATTGTCGCTTAAAAGAGTTTGTAGTCACGACAGTAGCTATTATGCACTGACATATACACAAAGTGTCCTTTTTATTTGATTACAATCATTTGATGTACAGTGTACTTTAAATTTTACATCACATGTAGAAATTGAAATGAAAATATCATGTTTGTACCTCAATTTGATATTAAACATCTTGTATCAAGCATCTGAGTTCACTTGTGTCTGTATAAATGTATAAAACAGGGCAAATATCAGAAATTCTGTGGGCATGATAAACTAAACAATTGGTCCAAGGAGGTAAAACTGAACCTTGAATGAACATCATTTGTTTTGACTGATTGCTGTAATAAAATTGATTGAATCTCATTGTTTAGTACAGGTTGGATCAAGTTTAAGATCAGTGCATCATTGCAGATGTGCCGCGTTAAGGCCCTAGTGAACACTTGACCCTCATGTCTGTTGTTAACATGCTTACTGTGCTCTTACAGCAGAGCTGCAGTGTCTCCAGAGTGAGATTTGCAGTTGAAACACTGAGGAATATCCCTTCTGATGATGTATCTCGATGGTCGGAGAAAGTCCCAGAAGGAAACCAGTTGAGACAGTGTGTGAATTTATAAGTTACGTACCAGATACCTTAAATTTCCAATCGTTCCAAAAGCGAAAGAAGTCCACTTCAAAACCTTAAATGGAATTTATCCTTCCAGTCACTTTAATCAGCAACGATTTGTTAATTGAAACAAATAACTGTGTCTTTTGTAATGATGTTGAAACAACTGAGCATTTATTTTTTCACTGTATATATTTTAAAACATTGTGGTCTGATATCTTTGATTGGTTATTTTCCAAAGTTTCTTTTCTTAAACTATTCTCTGATAGACATAATTTACGGACTTATTATGGACAGCTACAAAAATGACTTTCTCATAAACACTATAATCAACCTAGGAAAAATTTTCATCCACAAATCCAAATACTTAAAAGTTAAGCCGAAGTTTTTCCGTGACTTTATTTTGTATTGCAGAACTCTGGTGCATAATAAGTATGCCCACCAACTCAGTTCTTTAATTGAAGATTATGATTTAAAATCTGAACCCTTATGTTTTTCATTTTTTCCCCTTTCTTCTTTATTGCATTTATTGTTGGACTCGTTATTTATTTTGCACCCATCCTTTTCTTTTCCTTTACTTACAGTACTCTTTTAAATTGCTCCGTTTTGTATGTAGATTGCTCCTTTTCTATGAATGTTCTGTGTACAATAAAAAAAAAACTTTATTTGGGAGCCATAGTTTTGTGACCATTCAGCCAGTGTGGTGGCGCCTGAGGGCACAAGAGGGCGCCGGCGTTGTTTTTCCTGGGCACTTTTACTGCAAACACATAGTTTAGATGATTCAGTGATGTAATTGGATGAGCTGTAATTGGACAGAAGCAACACGTTATATGTTATTTTAGTGACTGTCAGCAGTGCGGACAGGAGTCAAAGATCAATCCCAGCAGGCACTGCGGCTCTTCCAGCGCACCGAAGGTGAAGTGAGTGAGTACGTGAAGCAGGTAAGATCAGCCTGATCGCTGACTTAATCCACACTAAAACCTGGGTTTACAGATTACCAGTGAGAGATGAAGACTGGCTTTGGTTTTAGGCTCAGCTGCCGGTTAAGTTGAGCACACGTGCTTCCACCTTAATAACTAAGCAGATATCTAGAACCTTTTATTTGTTCCGTGTTTCTGTGTGGTTCTGTTTTGAACTGATCACTTGAAATGTTATGTGGGTATAGTGTAGTGGTATAGTATACTGGTATAGTTGGTATAGTATAGTGGTATTTGTGGTGTATATTCATGATTTTTACATATTTATGTACTAAAATTTAATTTCAGTGTATGTTAACTGTGTTTTAAGAGGTATATATGTATTTTTAATTTTCAGTTTCAGTATTTAGCTGAGTTTATCTCACAGGCTCAGGATAAACGATTGTGCACCCAGTGGTTATCTCGTTTACACGTTGCCTTTAGTGTTTAGTTTTGCTTCTTGTTCTTCAGCTTCTTATTGCAATTTTCTGTTCCACCTTAAATGGTGCAGCTGTTACATTTCAGCACCTGAGGACAGTTTCATCCTAATAGCTCCTGAGCTGGTAAAAGCTGTACCATTTAAGGTGGAACAGAAAAGTTCAATAAGAAGACAGTTTCAGTCTCATTCCTCCTCAGCTGATAGAAGCTGCACCATCTAGGATGGAACAGAACAGTCCAATTAAAAGCCAGTCTCAGTATCATGGTCTCTGATCTGATGAAAACAGCACCATTTAGGGTGGTATAGGAAATTCCAATAAGAAGACAGTTTCCGCCTCATTCCTCCAGAGCTGATAGAAACTACAGCATTTAAGCTGGAGTGGAAAATTCCAACAAGAAGACAGCTTCAGCCTTGAGGTTCCTGAGCTGATAGACACTGGATGATCTAAGAAGCTTAATATTTTTTGTAAGTATCTTTTTTAAAAGATACTTTCACTTTTATTTTCTGCATTTACTATATTACTCGTTAACGAAACTTTTAATAAAACACGTGTTTGGCATACATCAAGTTCTACTACTTAATACCAACTTTGACTGGACCTTTACGTCAAATATAAAGTTATTAACTTATTTAATTCTTTTTTATTTAATAATTTAGATAAGAGTCATGATCTTGGTAGGTTGGGGGCAAATTACCATGCGCTACGTACAGCTTTAAAAGCTTCCTAAATAAAATAGTATGCAGTATTTAGTTGTTTAAATATGCAATGTGCTCAGTTTTGCTGGTGCAACAACAGAACCATGTTACGGTAAACCGAAACAAAAGTATGTGGCTTTTGTGCTGAAGAAAGGTCAAATCTGTTGCATGTCAGTGTTCCGAGTAAGATCTTAAACCTGTTTTAAATGTCAACAGAAGTGACTGGATTGCTCCAAACATCGCCTTTATAATAATAATAATAATGATAGTAATAATGATAATAATGGTAATAATAATATTACGTTTACTTGTTTATTTCTTGCCCAATGTTTAGAGAATTTAGGAAGTATTGAATTATTTTGCTAATCAATAAAACAGAAATCTTAGAAAATATTAAGATTTCAGTTCAAATCTAATAAACATATATAACACATAAATATAAAAGAATCATATGTCTGCACATTGTTATGAAAATATCTAAATATCGAGAATCATTGTGTGTTGTGTTTAAACCTCTGACCACTAGAAATCCATTTGTGATCCCTTTTCAGCTCCACTCCAACATAAACAAGGAGCACAAGGACGCATTGGCAAACATGTGCATATAGTGGTTTGTTTATATAATAGGATTTTAAAAATCGCAGTATATTACTTGGCTTGCGATATCGCATTATATTGCAATATATTGTATCATTACGACTGTATGACACTGTCACTGTTTAACCAAAAACATCTCCATTTTTGTTGATTTTCATTTTTCTGCTTAATTTACACTGTGTGAAAATTTCATGGTGAATGGACCAATAGAAACACTCCAAAATCACTTGGAAATTTTTCTAGTTCCATTGACTTCCATTTAAAGTAGAGAAGGTTTTTGCCGTCTCCTATAAAGTTGCCATTTTGGAGACACTTGTTTTTTTATGTAAAATATATACAAGGCATGTCACACATATGAAAGGCACATGAACGAAACCGATTCAGCTTCTTTGACTGTTTGGTTTTTATCATGTCTCAGCAATTAATGTTTAATAATACAAATAGTTTATCGAGCACTTTTCATGGTGATGAAGCCTTAAAGGAGCGATATGTGAAATAGTTACTGTACTAAAACATAAAAAGACCATGATGTTTAAACATATATTCATGGCTAAAGAGCTGAGCTTCTCATAAACCAGCTTCTTTTGAGTTTTGGTACGGAGAATCAGTGTTTCAGTCTTTTTAAGATTTAGTTGTAACAAATGTTGTGACATCCACTGAGAAACATTTGACACAGCTGTCCCGTCCACTGAGTGTAGATTATTAGAAGGAAATAAATTGCAAAATTGCTTGTTGTATGGAATTCGCCTGGAGGTAACATATACAAAGAGAAAAGCAAAGGCCCCAAAACTGAACCTTGTGGGACGCCACAAAAAGTGTTACATTTATTTGATTGTCTCCCAATGATCCTAAGAACTGTCTGCATGTTGAATTTGGACACTTATTTGAAATGTCTCAGCCTGTCTGCTTGCCTAATAACAGAGCAGTAGGCGTATCGATTGGGTCATTGATCCAAATGTGTTTATCAGCAGGTCAGAGACGCAATGGCTCGCAGAATAGATGACGTCATGCGACTGTGCTGCGAGGTGGCAAAAATCAAACAGATGAAAGCAGCAGTGGTGAATGCTGGGAAAGGAGGGGCCATGGCTGGGGGCACGGCGTTTCTGGGCGGTCTTTTTGGTGGTCCGTTGTGGATCCTTATAGGTAAATATACAGTTTCTGTAACTTTTGAAGATTTCAATACTGTAATAATTACAATATATTAGGAGTACAATAACATTCATCACATATTAGCTTGTTAATGTGTTTCTATTTTTAGGTAATTACAATCTGTCAATCAATCAATCAACATTTATTTATATAGCGCTTTTTACAACAAGTGTTGTCTCAAAGCAGCTTTACAGAAAAGCAGTTTATGAAAAAGAGGAATCAAAGAGAAGGATGGTAAGAAAACAGTCAATGCATAGCAAAACGTGAGAAAGGGTATCAAGGTCCAAGCCCCCCTAGAGCAAGCCAGAGTTTAATAAAAGAAAGAAACCTTAAGAGGTACCCAAGCATCCTCCTCTGGTGGTAGAGAGAGAGAGAGAGAGCAACAAAGCTAATGAGATTACAAAACAGAATACAAGAAGAAGCTGGGCTTGAACATGTTTCATAGATATTCTAGTTCAGGAAGTAGTGATGTGGCGGCTCTACTGTAGTAGTTCAGGCGGACGAGCAGGAGAGCATCCTCAGGTCAGATAGGAGGGACGGATGTGTAGCCAGTGGGGATGGAGCTCTGATGACTTGTAGCGGCTCTGATGAAGCAATTGTAGATTAATCCATTTATGGAAAGATGTAAGAGAGTAATAACACAGCTGATATTAGCAGAATGCTTGTGCAAACTGGTGAGTTTTAAGTCTAGTTTTAAATGCAGAGAGCATTCAGCTTTTAAAAAAGTATTAGAGTGTTTATAACAGCACATTAGGGTTTAGTTTGATCCACCGATTTCTTACCTGCACTACAAACACTGAATAACATTAATAACTCCCCTTACAGAAAATAAGTATACTTAAAGTTAATTTTATAAAGTATACTTTATGCAGTTACTATACTAATGTGATTGTACTAGTAGTACACTTGTATAAGTACTATTTTATACTTTTTGGGACTAAATTGGCCCACTTTCTAGTTTTTAAAAGTATACTTTTAAGTACACTTTAATTGTAAGAGTAGTAAACCAAGTATACAACTAGTTTACATCTTTTGTACTGCAACTACACTAAAAGTAATCTTAAGGGTTTATTGTTAATTTACTAGCTTGTAAGTTTTCTTTAAGTGAACATAATACTTATAATTTACTGCTTATATTATTGTTGTACTTTAAAGTATATGACTAGGTTTAAGGTTTTTTTTCTACTAAAAATAGAACTTAACAACGTTTACTTACTCACCAGTGGACACACGTAAAATAAACAAGACGCACTCAGATTAAGAAACATATTTGTATCTTTATAAATCTTTATGTATCTTTATTAATCTTTATAAATCTAAGTTTTAATACATATTGTAGTGGATGTGTTTTAGTGCAGGGCAAGAATACTTACTTCTACTATCTCAACCAAAAGATTAAGTACAAGTAAAGACCAAATATACTTAGACTGTTCTATACTTGTCAGTATAACCCAAGCACACTTAAGTATAACTGTGTTTAGTATATCACTGAGAAGTACATAAAAACTGAATGTATACTCACTTCCTTTTAGTTTAAAAGAAGTAAACCAATGGTACACTTGAATAAACTTGTTTTTTTGTAAGGGTCTCTAAGGTGCTGGTATTTGAGATAATATGTGCACCAAGCTAACACTTTAGACTTGAGTTACACTTAAAGTTAATGTGTTTTCCCTGAGATAACAAACTATCCATGAGGTAATATGTGAGCCACAAGCAAACATGCTGGTCACCGGCTGTTAGTCCTGAATCTGAATGTGCTAACATTGAGCTACTGTACTAACAACACTAGCCGCAAGCTAACATCTTAAGCCTGAATTAACATGCAATTCTTGAATAAGCTCCAAATTGACACAGTAACAATAAGATAATACGTTAGCCCTGAGGTAACATGTTAGCCACAAGCTAATATGTTGGCTCTGAGGTAACACATTAGCCACAAGCTAATATCATGAGCTCAATTACACCATTAAACATCCTCATTATTATTTTACTGCTGGAATCACATCTTCAGGAGGCTGAACAGAGGACGTGGAGGCTGTTTGCACGGAAACATTTGCTGGTAACGAAAACTACTCTTATCAGGTCTGTGCAGAAGTCCAGTATAGCGACCTAAATTCACAGAAATTATGTTTTTGTCTTTGTAGGAAACCACAATAATCTCAAGCTGTCTGTCATGTTTGTGGATATTAATTTCAGAAGTTTAAGCCTGCAGAACCTTTTACATATTAACATTTTTCTTTTTGCTCAACTGATGGATTTCACTTCACATTTCTTATGTCGCTAATGCCTTCTTTTATTCTTGTTATCTGGAACAAGGGCGTAGAATTAACATGGATGGAAGTGACATGTCCCCACCAATATCCAGTGATTATTCAATTGTCCCCACCAATAATTTGATCCCCTCTAAAAAAAAAAAACCCATCTGTCAACATCCCATTAACCTAGAGGTACGCGGGATAAAGCATGTTCTCTACCTGAGTTCTGTTGCATTATGGCTGAGGTAAACTAAAGTCTAAAGTATCCGTTTTTAGTTTATCAGTCTTTAGTTTAACATTAATTTAACATTATAAAATTAACATAATTGCCCTTTATCTGGAACACTGTTTTCTTCTGCTGTTACAGAGTGTTAACAGCAGAGGGCACTGTGAGCATTTTTCCTGATCTTTTAGACCTCAGCGTGACCTCCAGAGTTTCTTAATTACATTAGATTAATTACATTACAATCTTCTTATAACTTCTTATAACTTCTCCTGCTTTGTGGTCATCATTTATTGTAATGGTCAGAGTGCTGGGCTCCTGCTTAGAGGAGCTCAAGGCTGCAAGTTGGAGTCTCGAGTCACATTATGACCACCCGCTGATATCCAGAGTAACTGCCATGTGCAGTACGACAGCAGCTAGAGGGGCTGGAGCTGCAGTGCATCCCACAGCTGCTGTAGGGAGTGTGATGCATAGAGCCAATACCACCTTCCAGTTGGTGCCTCAAATGCTCAGTTGGTCCAAGTCTGGGGAATTAGGGGTCGAGGGTAGTACTTGGAAGACTTGGTCAACATTTCTGGCCGTGTGACGTATCACATTGTCTTGCTGAAATATCCCATCCATCCCATCCGTCATTCCTTATTTTTTATATATTTAGAAAACTGACATTGTCCTTTTACGTAACAAAACAAATGCCCCAAAGCTGTCCGGTTCCATTGACTTACATTAGAAGTACAGTATGTTTTTTCCTTCTCCTACAAAGTTAACATATTTGGAGACAAGGTTTTGTCCCGACAGCAGCAATATACAGTAATGTTTTCTGTAAGCACTGACTAAAGTACAGATACAATCAGTTCTCTTTACTGTTACCGTTTTTAGCTACACTAACATAGTTTAGTTCGTGTTTATAGATATCAGTGAGTCAAACAGAGTCCGAAACTACAGAGTCGAGTCTGTTACAGGTGACTGAACCGTAGCACGCGGCAAGACATCATTTGCTTTTTGCAGTTAGCACCAGTTAGTTAGCTTCTATAACTGTTAGCCTTGAGCTAAGAGGGTGTTTTTGGCTTTAAAGCAGTCTGGTTTTTGGTGGTCTGTGCAGGAGGATTACTGGGAAGCCTGCTGGGATACTGGATGACCAGTGGTCAGTTCAAACCACTTCCTCAGATTATCATGGAACTCCCGCCTCGGCAGAAGCAGAAACTCTACTCTGAAGTTATGGTGATTGTGAAAAAGCTGGACTGGATGGACGCTGCCGGGCTAATCATGCTGGTGACGGGAAATGCAGCCATACAGCAAAAAGTTGCGGCCGCCATCCTGAGCTACTTTACCAACGAGCTGAAGGCAGAGGTGCGCTGCGGAGACTGACCACCAGGGGGAGACAATAGATCAGGAAAAAAGCAACTTATTTCTAATTGAGTTCCAACATAGTAAGTAAGCTAAGACAGGTGGGCCTTCTTTACATATAGCACTGGATCTGAGAGCTGAACTGCTTAAGTCACCATATCGTTGCTGTCCAAAGAAAAAGAAGTATCACCATTTTAGTCCATTTTTATTTTTCTACATCATTTGAATACAACAACTGCTGTTTACATTGTGTAAAAAATCATGATAGATGGACCAATAGAAATGCTCCAAAATAGCTTGGTAAAAATTCTGGTTCCACTGACTTACATCGAAGGTAATGACAGTTTTTGGTCTCTCCTGTAAAGTTGCTATGTTGCAGATACTTGTTTTCCTTTGGGCAGTGACGATATAGGTAATATATCTATGTCTATTTGTTAAGTGTGGTAACATGGCTGGACACAGTCTGAATTTGGCCAGTATGTTGTCCTTTTTAATGCATATTTAAAGGTGAAAATGTAAATTGTGAATTGTTGCTTAAAAGAGTTTGTAGTCACAACAGTTCCCTTACAAAAAAGAAGTTTATTCAAGTGTACCATTAGTTTACTTCTTTTAAACTAAAAATAAGTGAGTATGCTTTCAGTTTACTTTTTATGTACTTCTCAGTGATATACTAAACACAGTTATACTTAAGTATGCTGGGGTTATACTGACAAGTATAGAACAGTCTAAGTATATTTGTCCTTTACTTGTACTTAATCTTTTGATTGAGATAGTAGAAGTAAGTATTCTTGCTCTGCAAAACAAATACAGTACAATATTTATTTAAAATTTGATTTATAAAGATTTATAAAGATACAAATATGTTTCTTAATCTGAGTGTGTCTTGTTTATTTTACGTGTCCACTGGTGAGTAAGTAAACGTTGTTAAGTTCTATTTTAAGTAGAAAAAAACCCTTAAACCTAGTCATATACTTTAAAGTACAACAATAATATAAGCAGTAAATTATAAGTATTATGTTCACTTAAAGAAAACTTACAAGCTAATAAACTAACAGTAAACTCTTAAGATTACTTTTAGTGTAGCTGCAGTACAGAAGATGTAAACTAGTTGTATACTTGGTTTACACTTAGTGTACTTAAAAGTATACTTTTAAAAACTAGAAAGTGGGCCAATTTAGTCCCAAGGAGTATTAAAATAGTACATTTACAAGTGTACTACTAGTACAATGATATTAGTATAGTAACTGCATAAAGTATACTTAATAAAAAGTAGTTTAAGTATACTTCTTTTCTGTAAGGGTAGCTATTATGCACTGATGTATACATAAAGTGTCCTTTTTATTTGATTACAATCATTTGATGTACAGTGTACTTTGAATTTTACATCACATGTAGGAATTGAAATAAAATATCATGTTTGGACCTCAATTTGATTTTAAACATCTTGTATCAAGCATCAGAGTTCACTTGTGTCTGTATAAATGTATAAAACAGGAAATTTTGTGGGCATGATCAACTAAAACAATTGGTCCAAGGTGGTGAAATTGAACCTTGAATGAACATCATTTGTTTTAACTAATTGCTGTAATAAAAGTGATTTAATCTTTTGGTTTAGTACAGGTGAGATCAAGTTTGAGATCAAATAATCAGTGCCGCGTTAAGGCCCTAGTGAACACTTGACCCTCATGTCTGTTGTTAACATGCTTACTGTGCTCTTACAGCAGAGCTGCAGTGTCTCCAGAGTGAGATTTGCAGTTGAAACACTGAGGAATATCCCTTCTGATGATGTATCTCGAAGGTGGGAGGAACATTTAGAGAAAGTCCCAGAAGGAGACCAGTTGAGACAGTGTGTGAAGTGGTGATTAGAACAGAAACCAGTGATTAGTAAATTATGTTTGACCTACATCTATCCACCCATCCATCCAGTCAGGGTCCAGAGGGGCAGCTGGAACCAATCCTAGTCTCATCGGGTAAAGGTCAAGTCAAGTCAAGTCAGGTTTATCTATCTATCTATCTATCTATCTATCTATCTATCTATCTATCTATCTATCTATCTATCTATCTATCTATCTATCTATCTATCTATCTATCTATCTATCTATCTATCTGTCTGTATCTGTTGACCTGTCTATCTATCTATCTATCTATCTATCTATCTATCTATCTATCTATCTATCTATCTATCTATCTATCTGACTTACAAGGGGAGACCCATCCTCCTCTGGTCCAACAGTATTTACAGTTCATAAACTAAAGCTGAGTCTGAAGGTAAAAGCAAAGGTGAAGTAAAGGTGAGGTGTGCCATGGACAGGTCGCCAGTCCATCGCATGGCCAACACACTCACACCTACAGGCAGTTTAGAGTGAGGATCCTAACATGCATGTGTTTTGACTGTGAGAGGAAACCAGAGTACCTGGAGGAACCCACTCAAGCACGGAGAGAACATACACACTCCACACAGAACCACCCGGACCGGGAATCCAACCCAGATCATCTTACTGTGAGGAGACAGTGCTGACCACTACAACTTTAACTTCCACCAAAATCTGGACCAAAATCAACCCTCAAATTTGGTCCTTTGGTCCAGACCATGGTCAGCGGCTCCGTTTACACCTGCTTATTTGATTTGGTTCCATGGTTTATCCCGCCTTTGCCCGATGATGCTGGGATTGGCTCCAGCTGCTCCCATGACCCCGATTAGCGGGATAAAGTGGAAGATGATGGATGGATGGATTGTGGTGGAAGTTTTATTTGGGAATGTTTTTTAGATTGCTGTTGTTTTGTTGTTTTAAAGAAAAATGGCATGTACAATTTATCTCAGCACCCGTTTTGATGAATGGCACCATGAACTCTGCAGGGGTCCCGGTGATCGCGAGAGTACAGCATGGTCAAAAACGTGATAACGCACTTTGGAAGGAATTATAAAAAGGAGAATTGTTAATGGATTGTGCGTTTATAGCTCTCCAGCTGGCGAGAAACTCAGATTAAGCTACATTCCTTATTTCTAAGGCGCTTGGTTTGGTGATTTATTTAGTATTGAAAAATTCATCAACATTTGGAGGTTCCACCGAGATCACCAACAACCCGTGCTCCTCAGGATCAAACTGAACGGGAAGCTGAGGCAGGCTGAGTCACCCATCTAACAACAGAGGAAGAAAATTCACAGTAAAATTGAGTCGTGGTAGTAAAAGAGAGGAGGAGATGAACGATTTTGTATTTCAGTCCAACAAAAATGTCTAAAGTCAACTTGGAAAAAGCCCAAAAACCAAGAAACATACTTCAACATCATCAGCAGTGCAGTAGATACACACCAGGAAGGGCACGCACCTCCAAATTTTGATCATCACATGCAAAAGGAAGGAATTTATAGGGAGATTTGCTGAGCAGGTTTGACTCTATGTTTCCCAACACATACTGTCCTCTCTATTTTAAAAGTATATAGTAAGAAGCCACAAATCACATATATCTTCTGTAGCTGACAGCTAATGAACTGCAGGGGTTCCCAGTGGCTGTATGAGGTATTTGCCCAAAGCCGGCTGAGAACTGGACACGAATAGGATGTAAAGTAATCAGTTCTGTGAAGCTGGTGAGGCTGAGGGATGCGCTGCTGCACTAGACAACACTGCATAACACTACAGTACAATAACATATCGGGCCTGAAGAGCCACATGTCAACAACTTGAACGTTTACCAGTGTAAAGTTCTAAATCCAGTGTCTGTCGTGGTATGGAGGCGGGGCAGTGTGGGTGGAGGTAATAGTGGGTAACTTGAGCATCTGTGAAATTACTAAACACATTGTGGAGCCACTTAGTGTTGCTGTGCAAAGAAAAACGTATCCATCCATTATCTTTTTACTTTTGCTAGTTGAGGTCATGGAGGCCCTTACAAAAAAGAAGTTTATTCAAGTGTACCATTATTTTACTTCTTTTAAACTAAAAGTGAGTGCGTATGCTTTCAGTTTACTTTTTATGTACTTCTCAGTGATATACTAAACACAGTTATACTTAAGTATGCTGGGTTATACTGATAGAACAGTCTATACAAGTATATTTGGTCTTTACTTGATTGAGATAGTCGAAGTAAGTATTATTGCTCTGCACAAAAACATGTCCAGTACAATATTTATTTAAAATTTGATTTATAAAGATTTATAAATATACAAATATTTTTCTTAATCTGAGTGTGTCTTGTTTATTTTATGTGTGTCCACTGGTGAGTAAGTAAACGTTGTTAAGTTCTATTTTAAGTAGAAAAAAACCTTAAACCTAGTCATATACTTTAAAGTACAACGATAATATAAGCAGTAAATTATAAGTATTTTGTTAAGTTCACTTAAAGAAAACGTACAAGCTAGTACACTAACAGTAAACCCCTAAGTTTACTTTTAGTGTAGTTGCAGTGCAAACGATGTAAACTAGTTGTATACATGGTTTACTACTCTTACACTTACAGTGTACTTAAAAGTATACTTTTAAAAACTAGAAAGTGGGCCAATTTTAGTCCCAGTACAATGACATTAGTATAGTAAAGTATACTTAATGAAATGAACTTTAAGTATACTTATTTTCTGTAAGGGGGGGCTGGAGCCAATCCCAGCAACATTGGGCCAGTCCTTAACTTGCCTAACAAACACTCACACACACTCACACCTAGGGTTAATTTAGAGTCACTGAACATCCTAACAGCCTAACCGGATGGGATTTTTGGATTTTCATTTCTTTTTATGACCAATGGACCAATAGAAACGCCCCAATATCACTTTTAATAAAACCTCTTTACATTAACTTACATTGAAAGTAAAGACAGTTTTTGTTCTCTCCTGTAAAGTTTCTGTTTCGGAGATGCTGGTTTTTCTTTGAACTGTGATGATGTTCAGTTCCAGTTTTATGCCGAAACGCCCCTTTAATAGGGTAAAGTGGGCAAGTTGTTACTTTCAGGCTACATGGTCACAACTCATTGTTGTATCAGAGAGGTTTTATAGTAAATGTGGAAACTCTTGAGTCACCTTATCAGCACTAACACTATCAGATCCTCCTCCTCAGGCGCTCCGATCTGCTCTGCACAAGTTTAGTGGTGAGCACTGAGCTGACATGTGGTTTCCTCAGAAGACACGAGATTTCATCAGCAGCTCACACACTGATAAGAGCCCTGACCTTAAAAAACTCTTTTATAAGAAATGAAAGCTACCACATGGAAAAATGTATCAGTATCTACTATAAATAATTCAGCATTGCTATAAAATATTCAGTATCTACTATAATTTATTCAGTATCTACTATAAATTATCCAGCATTGCTATAAAATATTCAGTATCTACTATAAAATATTCAGTATCCACTATAAAATATTCAGCATTGCTGACATTATTTAGTATCTACTATAAAATAATCAGTATCTACTACAATATATTCAGTATGTACTATAAATTATTCAGCATTGCAATAAAATATTCAGTATCTACTATAATATATTCAGTATGTACTATTAATTATTCAGCATTGCTATAAAATATTCAGTATCTACTACAATATATTCAGTATATACTATAAATTATTCAGCATTGCTATAAAATATTCAGTATCTACTATAATATATTCAGTATGTACTATTAATTATTCAGCATTGCTATAAAATATTCAGTATCTACTATAATATATTCAGTATATACTATATATTATTTAGTATTGCTATAAAATATTCAGTATCTACCATAATATATTCAGTAACTACTATAAAATATTCAGTATCTACTATAGATTATTTAGTATTGCTATAAATAATTCAGCATCTACTATACAATATTCAGTATCTACTATAAAATAAATAGAATCCACTATAAATTATTCAGTATCTACTATACAATATTCAGTATCAGCTATAAAATATTCAGCATTGCTGAAATTATTCAGTATCTACTAAGAATTTTATAGTATTTCTAGTGGATTATTTAGTATGCACTATAAATTATTCAGTATCTACTATGAATCATTCAATATCTACTAAGAATTATTTAGTATCCACAATAAATTATTTAGTATCTTCTAAGAAATGTATATTATCTGTTGCGAATAATTTAGTATCCACTATAAATCATTCAGTATCCACTAAGAAATGTATACTATCTGTTGTGAATTATTCAGTTTCTACTATAAATCATTCAGTATCTATTAAGAATGTTATAGTATCTAGTGTAAATTATTTCTGTATTTAGTAACTACTATGGAATATTCAGTATTCAATATGAATTATTTAGTATCCACTATGAATTATTCAGTATCTACTCTAGAGCTTTAATGTTAGTTGTGAATTTAATATTAAATGTGGTATTGATGTCGGAGGAGGCGGTACGATATACAACATCATTATACCTTACACTTTTTAATGCAAATATGTTATAAATAAAATATATAAAAAGTATAAACATATTCTTTTAGTTTTATGTAAGAGTTGTTTTGCCCAGTGAGAAATTAGTATCAAAATTTTAATGATTCATTTAACAAGATGTTAGAGAAAGATTATTGTGATGGTCAAAGCATTAATGTTGAGTTGGCTGGTGGTCAGTATGTGGTTTGGTCTTTAGTACTGAAAAGCTTTGCAGAATGATACAGAGCTGGTTGTAATGTGTGAGTGTTTCTGGCTTAGCCGTGAGGAGATCTTTGTTTCTCTGTAAATCTTTTTTCTCTTTTTCTTCACAACTTTTTTTTTCTGTTCATACGGTTTTATCACCTGATTCAAACATCAGAGCTGTCACTTCCTTCCTTAGAATGTTTCCGTGAGCATCAATCTGTAAGAGGACACACAGTAAGCGCACAACTCTACACACTGACGGCATTTACAGAACTGAACCAAAACACTTCATTAAATGTTATTTATTAAAAGTTTTATTGAGATGAGTAACCAGTATGAGTCATTCTGTACTAATCACTCATTATTTACTATAAATGTTTCAGTAACTACTATAAAATCGTAGAATTGACTATGAATTGTTAGGTATCTATTAGGAATTATTCAGTAACTACTATAAAATCGTAGAATTGACTATGAATTGTTAGGTATCTATTAGGAATTATTCAGTAACTACTATAAAATCGTAGAATTGACTATGAATTGTTAGGTATCTATTAGGAATTATTCAGTAACTACTATAAAATCGTAGAATTGACTATGAATTGTTAGGTATCTATTAGGAATTATTCAGTAACTACTATAAAATCGTAGAATTGACTATGAATTGTTAGGTATCTATTAGGAATTATTCAGTAACTACTATAAAATCGTAGAATTGACTATGAATTGTTAGGTATCTATTAGGAATTATTCAGTAACTACTATAAAATCGTAGAATTGACTATGAATTGTTAGGTATTTATTAGGAATTATTCAGTAACTACTATAAAATCGTAGAATAGACTATGAATTGTTAGGTATTTATTAGGAATTATTCAGTAACTACTATAAAATTGTAGAATTGACTATGAATTGTTAGGTATCTATTAAGAATGATTCAGTAACTACTATAAAATCGTAGAATTGACTATGAATTGTTAGGTATTTATTAGGAATTATTCAGTAACTACTATAAAATCGTAGAATTGACTATGAATTGTTAGGTATCTATTAGGAATTATTCAGTAGCTACTATAAAATTGTAGAATTGACTATGAATTGTTAGGTATCTATTAAGAATTATTCAGTAACTACTATAAAATCATAGAATTGACTTTGAATTGTTAGGTATTTATTAAGAATTATTCAGTAACTCCTATAAATTATTCATTAGCCACATAAAATTTTTCAGTATCTTCTATTAATTGCTCGGTATCTTACAACCTCTCCGCAGTCTACTGTAAACCTGTATGAGTTTTTATGGCTGTCCAAAGAAAAAACCAGTAGATCAGCCATAACATTAAAACCACCTCCTCATATCTCCACTTACTGTCCAGTGTATCAGCTCCACTGACCATACAGGAGCTCCACTTACAGATTGTAGTTCATCTGATTCTCTGTATACATTATTAGTCTGTTCTTTAATGATCAGGACCCCCACAGGACCACCACAGAGCAGATACTATTAGGGAGGTGGGCCATTCTCAGCAGTGCAGTGACACTGACATGGTGGTGGTGTGTTAGTGTGTGTTGTGCTGGTGTGAGTGGATCAGACACAACAGTGCTGCTGCTGAAGTGTTTAAACACCTGAGTGTCACTGCTGGACTGAGAATCGCCCACCAACCAAAACTATCCAGACAGCAGTGTCCTGTGGGCGGCGTCCTGTGTCCACAGATGAAGAACTAGAGGAACACAAACTGTGCAGCAGCAGATGAGCTACTGTCTCTGACTTTACACCTACAAGGTGGACCAGCAAGTAGTAGGAGTGTCTAATAGAGTGGACAGTGAGTGGACACAGTGTTTAAACACTCCAGCAGCAGCACTGCTGTGTCTGATCCACTCACACCAGCACCACGTCAGTGTCACTGCAGTGCTGAGAATGATGTACCTCCCTAATAGTACCTGCTCTGTGCTGGTCCTGTGGGGGTCCTGATAAAAGTTGATAGTACAGACAATGTGTGTTGATATAAGGTGATGATTTTTAATGTTATGGCTAGTAATATATATATATATATATATATATATATATATATATATATATATATATATATATATATATATATATATATATAGATATAGATAGATAGATAGATAGATAGATAGTCTGTCTTCTTTGTGTTATTATTAGTAGTATTAAGCATTGTTTATGCTGTAAAGTTCTCAGTATCGATGAGATGGAATGTTGTGTTGTTATTGCCAGGTTGGTTAAAAGTCACACCTTCTGGATAAACCTGTTCATACGAGGAGTTAACCTGCAGGTCACTCCTAAACACATGGCCGACAGACATGAGATCACACTCAGACAGGTTCACATGTTCAGCTATCTCGTGGCACAAACACCGTCCCGTTTCTCAGAGCTTCCTCAGGAGAATATGCCAATGTAGGAAAAACACTGAAAGAGTTTATGGACTGTATGGTTCCATGATCTGAGGTTTGTAGACTTTGGCTGTTTAAATGGCCTAAAATGAATTTTATTTATATGCACTATTGTATTTATATGCAGACAGTATTATAGAATGTGATGTCTCATATTCATTTAATCATTTTAAAGGGAAAAAGTATGAATTTGGACCCAAAACAATGCATTTTCTACCTAATGCAGCTGTTACAGCTAAGACCCCATATAATAACTCATGACACATCCTCCCATATACATTCAGTACAGGACATTATAGTTTTTATTCACAGATTCATCAAAACAATGTGTGTTTATTATAGAAATTGATTCGGTTTGTTGTGCTGATATACGTGTTGTACAAATAACTGTGTCTGTGTTTGAGCTTCAGTTCATTAATCATATGTATGCACATATTGTTATGTATTCAGATTGGAAAGCTGAAAACATTACAGAATGATATGAAATTAATTGTGTTCTGTGTTTATTTATCAAGTTCGCTGCTCATAAGAGGGAGGTTGGCACTTCGGCAGTCTCTCTGCTTTTAGCTGGAATGTTCATAAATGGTAGGAGCTGCAATCACCATCTACACCGCGTATCCTCCTGGGTTGTTGGGGGCAGGGGGTTGCTGAAGACTGTCCCACATACTTAAATACTCAAATACTCAGCAGGGCCAGAGTCTGGGGGGCATTTCCTCCTCCCAAATTTTGTCTTTGTCCCCCCAGTCACAATGCAAGCCATGGTCGTCTCTGTACCAATCACAAAAACTGATTGGCTTATATTGTAATTTCCTTATATCAGTATTCTCTCTTATTCCTATTATATTCTCAGCCTGTGTCTAGGTACTTCTGTCAGCTTTGATTTAAAGTTGTACTACAGCTTTTCACGAAATAGTTTAATGCTAAATTGTATGTGTAGGGGGGTTATTTAAATTAATCACAATTAGATCATATTTTTAAAATTTAAATAAGCAAAGTGTGCTCTTCAGTCATTCGGTTTTAAGTTTAGGTCTGAAGACACATGCAACATTTTTATTTTTTTACTTCATATATTAATTTACACCAGTATCATTAGATATACTGTCATCATTCATGCACAAATCAAGCACTAAATATATTTCTGGCTTTAAAAATATGACTATCAACATGCTTGATGTTTTACCGCCCACCCCACCAGCAAAGCCGTCCAGAACCGGGGCTGCCTAAGAGGCAGTTGAGAGCCAACTTGCCTGACTATGTATTTGGACTGTGGGAAGAAATGTCCATTTTGTAAAAATCTTGTAAAAGCTTGTTAAAAATTCTGGTTCCATTGACTTACATTAAAAGTAAAGTATGTTATTTCCAATTTGGAGATTATATAAACTCTAGCTGCCCGGCTGGGGAATCAAACCCATACCCTTCTGGCTGACAGTGCTTTATGGTCTGCAGCTCACTGTTGCACTATAACTGTGTTGTTCTGCGTGAGCAGGTTTAACAGCAATTCTAACAGATACAGTCCTGTTTGCCTTGCATGAGACTCAGGAACAGAGTGGAGACGAGTTCTGCTACAACCTGACTCAGAATGAGACGAACAGAATGAAGCCCAGCAAGTTTCAAAAATTAGTGTGCAGGCAAAGAGAACCACAGAGCCACATCAAAGATACATCAACACTGACAGGCAGGTTTCGAGCAGACCTGATTGATTTACAGAGGTGTCTTTTTCTTCAACACCTTTACTGAGAATAGCACAAGGAAGCAGGTGTCACTGCTGCACTGAGAACAATCCACCACTCAGGGTGGTGCTATGATGGTCTCATTGGATTGATTGGATTGATTCTTAATCTGTAGGGTTTAATATGATGTTGGCCCACCATGTGCAGCTATGACAGCTTTAGCTCTTCTGGGAAGGCTCTCCACACGGTTTAGGAGAGTGTTTATGGGAATGTTTGACTGGAATGTTCTTCCAGAAGCACATTAGTGAGATCAGACACTGATGTTGGACGAGAAGGTCTGGCTCACAGTCTCTGCTCTAATTCATCTCAAAGGTTTTCTATCAGGTTGAGGTCAGGACTCTGTGCAGGCCAGTCAAGTTCTTCCACACCAAACTCGCTCCACCATGTCTTTATGGAGCTGCTTTGTGTCTGGTGGGCAGTCATGTTGGAACAGGAAGAGGCCGTCCCCAAACTGTCCCCACAAAGTTAGGAGCATGAAATTGTCTCTTGGTCTGCTGAAATTGTCTCATGATCTGCTGAAGCATTAAGAGTTCCTTTTACTGGAACTGAGGGGCCGAGCCAACTCCTGAAAAACAACCCCACAGCATAATTCTCCCTCCACCAAACTTTACGCTCAGCACAATGCAGTCAGACAAGTACCGTTCTCCTGGCAACCGCCAAACACAGATCATCCATCAGATTGGCAGATGGAGAAGCGTGATTGGTCACTCCAGAAAACACGTCTCCACTGCTCTAGAGTCCAGTGGCAGGGAGCTTCACATCACTGCATCTGATGCTCTGCATTGCTTTTGGTAATGAAAACCCACTCCATGAAGCTCTCTAGGCTCTGTTCTTGAGCTGATCTGAAGGCCACATGAAGTTTGGAGGTGTGTAGTGATGGACTCTGTAGAAAGTTGGTGTCCTCTGTGCTCTATGCTCCTCAGCATCCGCTGACCCGCTCTGTCATTGTACGTGTTCTACCACTTGGTGGCGGAGTTGCTGTCGTTCTCAATCACTTCCACTTTGTTCTAACACCACTGACAGTCCACTGTGGAATATTTAGTAGTGAGGAAACTTCACCACTGGATCTGTTGCACAGGTGGCGTCCTATCACGGTACCACGCTGGAGTTCACTGAGCTCCTGAGAGAGACCCACTCTTTACTAATGTGTGTAGAAGCAGTCTGCATGACTAGGTGCTGGTTTTATACACCTGTGGTCATGGAAGTGATCGGAACAGCTGAATTCATTGATTTGGATGGGTGAGTTTTATATAGTTTATAAGACCACGGTATATGAACAGTGTTGGCTGGTGGGTGTAGGTACAAGGTAGGTATTTCCAGTAAACAGGCAACTCACTGTGATATGTAACAGGTGAGCTCAGGCATGAGCGTACTGGGTAGTTTCAGTCTGAGTTGTGGAGTTCTCTGAGTTTGTAAACCACATGATGTTCTTCCTCTCTGATCTCACTGTCTGTACAGCCGCCTCTGAAACTACTGCTCTGGTTTACGAGTAAGACTAGGACGTCAGTAACCACAGGCCGAGGTTGTGGTGAACTTCGCACACTTCTTTCTTCGCTGACTCTTTAAGGACCCACTTGCACTGGGCGGCGAATCCTCCCTCGCAAAGTTACATTCATTTCAACTGAATCTGCTGCAATGAGGGCGAATTTCTGGGACGAATGAATTTCGTATGCGTGAAATTGTTGAGCTCAACTATGACACATGCATGTGTGTTGACTTAGGCTAATGTTCCGTTCCACCTTAAATGCTGCAGCTTGTACAGGCGCCAGAGTGTAACTGCAGCACCGTTTAAGGTGGAACGAAAATTCCCACAACAAGCTGCTCACTTAAGCTCCCACATCTTTAACTCTGCAGTCTGTACATTTCACTCCGGACAGTTTCTCCAACACTCGGACACCATGGAGCAGCTTCAGCTCAGCGTTCAACACTGAAGAGACTGAAGAGACGAGCAGCTCCACCTTTATTAGCACCACAACCTCCAACAGTGACTGGAAGTAGCAGCCATGCTGTGTGAGTGAATCACTGTGTGCTGGTTGAAGCAGATCATCTTCAACTGAAAGTTTCACAGAGACACCTTTAATCTACTTTGTGTTTGATGTCCAGATCAAAGAGAGTAGCAAGTACAGGTAACTGAATACCATGAGGTTGGAGCTTATTTACACAGAGGGTTATTATATTTGGTCTATGTTGCTTCTGTATGATCATCATGACAGTGCCTCACTGTAAACCAACCAATCAGAGCAAAGCTCATTAATTATTCAAGATCTCACCAAAAAACATGTTATTCCTAGACCAATGGGTCCAGTGTAAATAGGTGTAGAACCTTAGCTGAGTGACAAAATACACATATACCAAATTAAAATACTTAATCAATTAATAATTAATCAATTATAATAATATTGTGTTACTATTTACCATGAATGCTTTTCTACAGCTTTTCTATTGCTGTAATATCAGTAATAAACAATAGTGTGATGCAATCTTCTGTAAATAACTCCAGAATAACCACAGCATGTTTTTATTATTTCATTTTTTTATTAGTGGTTAAGTAATAAAGTGCATGTAATGATCTGTTCACCCATATTGGTTTACATGGTTTAAAACAGTAAGTGTTAAAACAACATCATTGGTGCTAATACGAGGTGCATATGTACAATATATTATTATTATTATTATTATTATTTAATAAATAATACATAAATTCTGGTAGAGTATTTATAAAGTACATTTCCACATTTCCAATACATAAAGATTACATCTTAACGTTTAACAGCAGATAAACTAGTGTTGAATACTTCAAGCGTAACAAAGTTCCTGCAGTAGAACCGGTTCTGTCGGTATGAGCACTTCATGATCAGAAGAGACCTTGAGAGACGCTGCAGGCCAAAAGTTCTGAACCACCAGCTTTTGTGCTTTTCTGCTGTTTATTTATTTTTTCTTCACTGAGTGCTGGAGCGCTGATTTCCCTTCAACATGTTCTACCCTTCGCCACTGGTTCTTCTGAGTCCTCCTCACTGCAAACCAGTAGAGTATTCAGTCCCACTTGATACTGTCTGTAACTTCTTTCATCAAGAAGGTCTTTCTCATTAGTTACAATCTGATTATGATAGCGTATAAAATGTTATTACATACAAAGTTATACACTTCAACATCTACATGCATGATAATCCACAAGCTGCTCAGCAGTGTGGCATCAGTGACAGTGACCATAACAGTGGGATGGAATCTATGCTTAAGCTAGACATCTCTAATCGTGCAGTGTCCTTCAGATCCTTGGTGGTTTGGCATGCTCTGGTTTGATGTAGCAGTAGTGAGAGACCGGAGTGCTGAACCACTGAGTCGGCGTACTGTCCTCGACTTGTTCCTCTCCAGAGTCTTCTTCACTGGAGATCTCGTATTCAGGGACTTCCTCCAGGGAGCCGGTTTTCCTGTTATTTCCCAGCTGGTTGCGTCCCTTGTTCTTGAGCTGACCTTCCAGGTTGACCTTGCAGAGCAAGCACACCCGCACGGGCTTGGAGGAGATGTGTTTGAGCACGGCGCGTGCTTTGGAGCAGGAGTTGCAGACGATGAAGCCGCAGTGCCTGCAGTGGTGGCGCCGGTGGGCCATGCTGAAGCGGTCGGAGCAGCGCATGCAGATGGCGGACGCGTGGTCGGGAATCCACGTCGCCGCGAAGTCTTTGACGGCCGTCGCGTCGGCGGGAAGGCCCAGGCACTGCAGCCGCTGCCGCCGGCAGTCCTCGATGTGCTCCATCCACGCCTGCTTCTCCTCGACAGAGGCCGCGGCCACGTAGAAGGACTTCCTGGGCGTCTTGATCAGCCACTGGTTGCACATGTCCATGCTGTCCTCCAGGTCCTCCTGCTGAACCTCCTCCAGGCGGATGATCTGCTGGTTCTTGTTCCAGCGGCCCTCCACCACGATGCTGCCGTAAACCAGGATGTCGTTGAAGAGGAAGAACGCTTTGGGCTGAGGGCGCCGCCTGCAGAGCTTCTTCAGGCGACCCTCGCCCACCAGGACGCGGTTCGCCTCCAGCAGAGACTTCCCGTGCAGGCCGAACGAGTTCTCCACCGCCAGGATGCGCTCGCGGTTCTCCAAGGTGAACTTCAGTTGGTCAGACATCGTGGAAAAGACCTGCGGAGTGATCAGATTACAAGAGTTAATGGGGGTGGAATTGACCCAACGTGTCTGGCCAAGGTTCTCAGTGTACATCAGATTGAAGATCACATCAAGTTTTAAGACCTGGGGCATTCTGGGAACGCATCACGTGAAAACAGGTAAACCAAATGTATGTACGTGAGCAGAATACATTACATTAACACAGGCTCTCAGTTTCTGATTACAGCAATTGCATTAAACGTCTTAGTACTTATACATTTGAACAATGTCTTATGTTATTACTGATGAAAAACGTATATAAAGCTTTTTATTTAAAAATAAACACACAATGAACTGTATAAAAGTGGCAACCATAAAGGGTTCAAGCAATATTAAGGTTATAATGTTAAGGAATATATTAATATGATACATTAAAAGTATTAATAATATAATATAAAAAGTTCCACTGTTTTCTGTGTCATTTTGGGGTTAGACCTCTGCATTGAACCCCTCCATATAATAAAACTATGTTGAAAAGCCTATATCGTTCTTTAAAGACCCCCTAAAAAGGCTTGACTACAGTTGCTAAGTAACCAAACCCGTATTTGCAATGCTATGTGCAGTAATGTAGTAGAAAAGTAACCACGAACGAATGAACAAGTTCCTTTTGCTTTTTAGCAACAATCAACTGCCTAGAATTATTAAAGCTGATACCTGAATTGTGTGCTGAATGAAGACCAATCGCTGGACAGTCCTCAGGGGAGAGCGCGAGAGAGAGAGAGAGAGAGAGAGTGCTGGATCACTCGCAGTAGAGCTCCGTCTGTGTGTGTAAGTTGCGTGCTGTGAGGAAGTCCTGGCGGAGGATAGGCTTATATACACGCCCGTCCTCACTGAGTGGGAAGTTCCGAAGCTGCCCAGAAACACTCGAAGAAAGGAACGACGTCACCTCAGCGAGGGAAAACCACATCTGTCTGGTTACTTGACCTTCTTAATTGACTTACATTTGCATACACAGACTGCACCCCTTAAAGTGGTTCCTCAGGGGTTTTTCAGAGGCTGTGCATTAAACTGTGAGCGCTCTGTTAGAACCTTTTTGTGAGAACCTTTTGAATCTATTTGCATAGTTGAACACCTTTTCTTCTCTGTTGTGTATGGTCCTTTAATGGACCTCCAAAAAGGGTCCCACTAAGTAGTAGAACCACTTTTTACTGTGTTACATGTAATATTAGATTATTAAGCAGTGGGATATAAGGTCCTCTCCAGGTTGGAAATGACCACCTGCCTTAAGTGGAGGAGTTTAATTATCTCGGGGTCTTCTCCACGAGTGAGGGAAGGATGGAGCAGGTGGATTGGCTCAGCGTTTGCAGTGAGGCTGGGTCTGTACTGGTCTGTCCTGGTGAAGAGAGAGCTAAGCCAAAAGACGTAGCTATCGATTTAATACTCGTTCCTACTCACACCTGTGGTCACCAGCTTTGGGTAGTGACCGAAAAAGTGAGAACGCGGATACAATCTGTCGAAATGAGTTTTCTCCGCGGGGTGTCGGGTCTCACCCTTAGAGACGATGGGTGAGGAGCTCGATTATACGGGGGAGGCTCAGAGTCGAGCTGCTACAAAACAGCTGAGGTGGTTTGGGCATCTGGTTAGGAGGCCTCCTGGACATCTCCCTGTGGAGGTGCTCCAGACATGTCCGACCGGGAGGAGACCCAGGGGAAGACCTAGGACACGCTGGAGGGATTATATCTCTTGGCTGGTCTGGGAACGCCTCTGGGAGAAGGAAGCCTGGGTTTCTATGCTTAGAATGCGCTATAGAGTCTATCTGCCTGCAGAACCCTCAAAATATTACAGATAAAAATACATAAAACCTTCAGAATTTCCTTTAAATGTGTGTTTAATTCTGTAAATTAATTTTACACAACCCATTTATTGTCCACTATCATATGTCAAAAGAAGGTTTGAGTGGATCAGACACTGGAGTGTTTAAACACTGTGTCCACTCACTGTCCACTCTATTAGACACTACTACTACTTGCTGGTCCACCTTGTAGCGGTCAGTGTCACTGCAGTGCTGAGAGTGACCCACCTCCCTAATAGTACCTGCTCTGCGGTGGTCCTGTGGGGGTCCTGATCATTAAAGAACAGAGTAATAAAGTATACAGAGAATCAGATGAACTACAGTCTGTAAGTGGAGCTCCTGTATGGTCAGTGGAGCTGATACAGTGGACAGTGAGTGGAGGTCCTGTATGGTCAGTGGAGCTGATACAGTGGACAGTGAGTGGAGCTCCTGTATGGTCAGTGGAGCTGATACAGTGGACAGTGAGTGGAGCTCCTGTATGGTCAGTGGAGCTGATACAGTGGACAGTGAGTGTAGGTCCTGTATGGTCAGTGGAGCTGATACAGTGAACAGTGAGTGGAGGTCCTGTATGGTCAGTGGAGCTGATACAGTGGACAGTGAGTGGAGGTCCTGTATGGTCAGTGGAGCTGATACAGTGGACAGTGAATGGAGGTCCTGTATGGTCAGTGGAGCTGATACAGTGGACAGTGAGTGGAGGTCCTGTATGGTCAGTGGAGCTGATACAGTGGACAGTGAGTGGAGCTCCTGTATGGTCAGTGGAGCTGATACAGTGGACAGTGAGGGTAGGTAGAAGGAGGTGGTTTTAATGTTATGGTTGATTGGTGTATTACTTAGGTCATATGTTAATATAAATATCTGGGAATATAAGCTGTTAGGATCTGCGGAAAGAGGTCAGATGGTTCACACTAAAGGTGTGTCATTTACAGCAATAACAACACTTTTAAATAAAGAGGAACCTCGTCTGGTGATTGTGACATGCCTAACACGGAAAGGATGAATGTGAAACAGGAAACACTGACATTAACAACATGAACTAATACACAAGAAAAAAAGTCTAGCCCTGTTTCGTCCAATAAGATCTTAAGATGTATATGCATTATATTTAGATGAGACTCTAATAAACATACGTGAAACTAATTTCAGTGTACTAAATGTAATATCTGGGACAATAAGGGCCCCTCATGGTCCCCAGACCCTTTGTTGTCTCACTGAAATCAGACTGAAATCTTTTTTTGGAGACTCTTGTTTTTTTTTTGGGCAGTCACAATATATTCCTGATTATACAGGATGCATAATCTTGTGTAACCCTAACCCTAACCCTAACCCTAACCTAACCCTAACTCTTAAACTGTCGGTCTATACGTACGTACAGGTGTAGATGTGCTAGATTGGGCCGAGTGGGTCTGTAATGAGGTTTGGATGGTGTTCATTGTTTATTAAAATCATCATGATTCAGCAGGGAGGTGTAGTGACCGGCCCCTTGACCGACACTCCAGTGACTGTTTCAGCTTACCTCAGTCATGATTTCTCTAATGTTTTTAAAAAGCAGAACTCTTCAGGATGTTCTTATGACACACCTGCATATGAGCAGTTCTCTTTGAGTGTTGCAGATTTTCCCTGCGAACTGGCTACAACTGGCTACAGTTGTTTTAACAACAGCACTGAGAGACCCTGAGAATATAGGAACCCTTGGAACCCTAAGAGCATATGCCCCTGGGAACAGTGGGTGCTGGAAACATAGGTCCCCAGTAATATAGGATACTGGAAACATAGAAACCTATAAACATAACATGCAAGATCCTGGGAACATAATATCCTAAGAACATAAGGCCCTTGGAAACATAGCGCTCTAACAACACAGGATGCTGGGAACATAGGACCCCAAGAACAAAGAACCCTACGTTTACAGTACCCCAGGGATGTAGGGACATACAAACTTAGGGCTCTAAGAAGATTATGCCCTATGGAACATAGGTGTGCTGGGAAATTAGGACCATACAAACACAAGATTCTTAAAAATAGGAGCCTAAGAACATGGGATCCCAAGAAAATAGGACCTTGAGAACATCGGGCCCTTGGAAATATGGGGCTCTAACAACACAGGATGCTGAGAACATAGGCCAAATGACACAGGACCCCAAGAATATTAAGAAGACGCCCTTAAGAACATAGGGCACTGTGAAACATGGACCCTAAGATTATGGGATAATACAAACCCTTGGAACCTAGGGTCATGAGAACATATGATCCTGGGAACACGGGGTCCTAAGAACCATAGAGCTCTGGGAATATGGGGCTCTAAAAGAACATTTAGAAATTCAGGCCCTAAAAGCAAAGGACCCTAGTGACATAGGATAGTACAAAACGAAAGACACTAGGAACATAATAAATAGGACTATAGAACCCTAAGAACATAAGATCCCAGGAACCTTGGTCTATAAGAACATATCATAGCATACAAACATATGACTCAGGAACATAGGACTTAGTGTACTAAGAACATAGGGCAACATAGGGCACTGGGAACATCTGTACACTACTGACTACAGGTCACAAAATCCATTCGTTTTAGAAACAAAGACTTTAAATCTGCCTGGTTTTGTTAGCTGTGTTAGTAGAACATTTTTTATAGAGGAAGAAGAACCCAGAAGAATGTTTCTAATGTATTAGAATCATCAGATTACAAACAGGGAAGTAAAGAACATAAAGTCTTATGTAAAAGTTTGAGTACCCCGGGCCAATACACATTTAATAAAACACATTGTCTGCTGAGAGCACCCCTACAGATACCATTCATCTGCAAGTTTGAATTTATCATCACATTTGAAAAAAAAAAAAAAAAAAAAAAAAAAAATATATATATATATATATATATATATATATAATATTTATAAGTCTTTTCTCTATAGAGGAGAAATGTTCACTTATTTACACTCAGGAAATAAACAAAGCATGTAAATAGGTGGGACGTTTTTATATGCAGCTGTTTACACAGTGCTGGAAGTGGTCCGCAGTACCGGCATTCCACATTTCACTCTGCAGCGTACCAGAATCCTTTCTTGGCACCTCTCATATGTTCCTTTTTGCAAATCAGTGCCGCGTTTACTGAACACAAACCACAGCCAAGCAATGCTGGAAGGACAGGAAGTAAAAACATTAAGAAAAGTATCAAAAGTGTTTATCAGCACTGTTGTTTTCAGAAATGTTTCCGATCCGATATCTAATTCCTAAGAACATATGATTCTGGGAACATAAGACCCTACTAACATAGCGTCCCTGAAATATATGATAAATATATGATATAGGGCCCATGGAACATAGGCTTACTGGGTATACACTCTATGAAAATAGGAGCCTGGGAAAATAGAAAACCTAATAACAGGGGGCTATTAAAAGATAGCAACCTGGGAACATAGGACCATAGGAATATAGGGCACATAGGAACATAAGTGTGCTTGGAGTACAGGACCCTACAATCAGAGGATCCTGGAAAAGTATGACCTAATAACAGAGCGCCCCTGAGAAGAGGACTGGACCCCATAAAACCTGGGATGTAGAGCCCTTGGAACATAGGCGTGCTGGGTATACAGGACCCTGGGATCATAGCATCCTGCAAACCAAATAACATATGGCCCTTGGAATATAGGGTCCTTAAAATATAGGGCCCTGGGAACATAGGGCCCTTAAAATATAGGGCCCTGGGAACATAGGACCCTATAAACATAGGATATAGGACCCTTGAAAATAGGTGTGCTGGGAATACTGGATTCTAAGATCACAGCATCCTGCAAAAATAGGAACCTAATAACATATGACCCTTGGAACATAGGACCCTTGGAACATAGGACCCTTAGAACATAGGACCCTTGGAACATAGGCATGCTGGGAAAACAGGACCCTACGAACATGAGATTGTGGAAAAATAAGGACCTCAAAACTGAGGGCCCTTGAAATATAGTGCTCTATCAATATACAGCATCACACAGAGACAGACTATTAGATATCATTACTTTGCTAGCATGGACCACGCTCTGAGGTGAGCCAAGGGGGACAAACTCAAGCTGGAGTTCTGGTTTTGGGGTTTGTGCTTGACAAGACCACCCCCCCCCCCAAAAAAAATAGTTTTGCCCTTGGTTGTGCTTTTAAGTAGACAAAAAAATTTAAGACTTGAAGGGAAACTCCACCCATATTTCAAAAACTCTGCATAATTTAATTATGAGATGTAACTGTCTGTGAAATGTGCTGTAAAATGCTTCTGTCTTCAGAAACTGCTGAATCGGAATTTGTTTACAGTGGAGGTGATGGGAACCAGACGTCTGATGCCTAATTACACAAAATGGTAATGAATACGCAGTCTGATGTCCGAGACATTGTTTTACAATAGGTTTTACAATAGGTCACTAAAGAATATTTTTAAGACACTATTAGACACTACCAGTATGATTTTTTTATTTTTCAACTGCTGGTGGGTCAGTTAGAAAATGCTGGACCAGTGACCAACCAGCTTTGATTTTACTAGGCCATCAGGACACTAGATGAATGTGAAGTGTGTTTCACTAGGACACACTTTCCTCTTACTATCATCATTTGCTTTCATCATAATGACACAATCATGCTAATTAGAAAAACAAAATCAGTAGAATTCCCCTGATACACACCAGCACAGGAACAAGGAGAAAACCAGCACTTATTTTTCCCACTTGCAGCGCAGTGCGTGAACACAGGCCGTGAAGGAATGAGGAAACATGGTGTTTATGCATTACTGGATGAGCCCTCAGGCTAAACAGGCTGGTTATGAAAGTGTCTTACGGAAACAGGCAGGCGTAAACTGCTGAGACTGGTTTACTGTTAGAGAGAGGCGTGGCAAAAATTCATTCCCCCTCAGGATTCGAGCCAAAGTTCTCAAGAAGGGACTTTTTCTTAAAGGGTGTCTCTACCTGCTGGTCTTCCTTGTAGGTGTAAAGTCAGACAGTAGCTCATCTGCTGTTGCACAGTTTGTGTTCCTCTAGTCCTTCATCAGTGGACACAGGACACCACCCACAGCATGCTGTTGTCTGAATAGTTTTGGTTGGTGGACGAGTACAGCAGTGACAGTGAAGTGCTAAAAACTTCTGCAGCACTGCTGTGTCTGATCCAGCGCTGATCAAACTGATATTTGGGTAAATAATAAAAAATACTGACACAAGTAAAAGTAAATGTATCTTCAAGAAAAAGTAAAAAAGTAACTTACATACTTACAAAACAATAACATACTTAAGTACATGTACTGAGTAACTGTAACTAGTTATTACCCACCTCTATATTTAAAACAATAACATACTTAAGTAATGTACTGAGTAGCTGTAACTAGTTACTACCCACCTCTGTATTTAATACAATAATATACTAAAGTACATGTACTGAGTAGCTGTAACTAGTTACTACCCACCTCTGTATTTAAAACAATAATATACTGAAGTACATGTACTGAGTAGCTGTAACTAGTTACTACCCACCTCTGTATTTAATACAATAATTTACTGAAGTACATGTACTGAGTAGATGTAAGTAGTTACTACCCCCTCTGTATTTAAAACAATAATTTACTGAAGTACATGTACTGAGTAGCTGTAACTAGTTACTACCCACCTCTGTATTTAATACAATAATATACTAAAGTACATGTACTGAGTAGCTGTAACTAGTTACTACCCACCTCTGTATTTAAAACAATAATATACTGAAGTACATGTACTGAGTAGCTGTAACTAGTTACTACCCACCTCTGTATTTAATACAATAATTTACTGAAGTACATGTACTGAGTAGATGTAACTAGTTACTACCCCCTCTGTATTTAAAACAATAATATACTGAAGTACATGTACTGAGTAGCTGTAACTAGTTACTACCCACCTCTGTATTTAATACAATAATTTACTGAAGTACATGTACTGAGTAGCTGTAACTAGTTACTACCCACCTCTGTATTTAATGCAATAATTTACTGAAGTACATGTACTGAGTAGCTGTAACTAGTTACTACCCACCTCTGTATTTAATGCAATAATTTACTGAAGTACATGTACTGAGTAGATGTAACTAGTTACTACCCACCTCTGTATTTAATACAATCATATACTGAAGTACATGTACTAAGTAACTGTAACTAGTTACTACCCACCTCTGTATTTAATACAATAATTTACTGAAGTACATGTACTGGGTAGATGTAACTAGTTACTACTCACCTCTGTATTTAAAACAATAATATACTGAAGTACATGTACTGAGTAGATCTAACTAGTTACTACCCACCTCTGTATTTAATACAATCATATACTGAAGTACATGTACTAAGTAACTGTAACTAGTTACTACCCAGCTCTGTATTTAATACAATAATATACTGAAGTACATGTACTGAGTAGATGTAACCAGTTACTACTCACCTCTGTGTTTAATACAATAATATACTGAAGCACATGTACTGAGTAACTGTAACTAGTTACTACCCACCTCTGTATTTAAAACAATAACATACTTAAGTACATGTTCTAAGTAACTGTTACTAGTTACTACTCACCTCTGAATTTAAAACAATAATATACTGAAGTACATGTACTGAGTAGATGTAACTAGTTACTACTCACCTCTGTATTTAGTACAATAATATAGTAAAGTACATGTACTGAGTAGATGTAACTAGTTACTACTCACCACTGCAGTCATGCAGAGCATTACATCACTCATAGCTGACTGTGTGAAAATGACCAGACTCACACATACACGTCCACATGCTCTCAGGCCACTGCAGCTGTGTGACATCAGCGTTTAGCACATGTTCCACACGTTTACACAGAACTTCTAAAATACAGAACGTTCTGTAGCAGCTCTCTACTGGCTGATTGGGTCACCAGTAGGGTCACCAGTAGCATGAGCCTGTGAATAATGATAGTGATTACCATCATCACCAGTTCTTGGAGATCTCTCTACTGTTGAAATGCCTCTCTGGGTTCTTCCTTCCTGCTGATCTCATTTCAAATCGAACTTCTATCTCAGTCCTTGTTTATCTCGTTATCTTGTTTCTTTATATTTCATCTCTACTTCTTAACAATGTGTGGAGTTCAGCACGTAGCCCCTCTTATTACCCCTGTCCTGTGCTCGAGCGTGAATGTCCCCTGTGCCCTGATTGGCTGGATCAGAGATTCCCATTTTCCATTCCCATTATTTCCCATTTACAGGTCCAGGGTCGTGTACAGACATTGGATTTTTTTCCAGTGCACCCAGAATGTCCAGCTAGTGGACCGCAAGGAGATATTCACTGAATTTTATCTGAAGTGTATTGGATTCAAATTCTTTTTAGAATACTAATTACATTAATGCTAGAAGGGATTTTAATCCTTGTGGTGGGAATTTTGTGAACCAAGCTGTTATTGAACTGTTATTGAGATCTTTGGCTTTAAATAGTAAATAGTCTGCAAAAGAACTACATTTCCTTGCAGAAGAACTGTTTATTCCAATAGTAATTCCAACCAATCAGTGTAATGCTTTAATACAATATAATAAAGTACATGTACTGAGCAACTAATTACTACTCCTCTCTGTAGTAATGCATTTCCTTGCAGAATAATTGTTTATTCCAATTATTATTAATTATAACACAAAAATTTAGTTTTAACTGTATGTCTTATATTGTACCGCATGTGTTATAAAAGCAATTAGATGTGTTTAGATGAGTGCACAGTGATTTTTCAAATATTTACCAGTTTGCACGTCATTTTCTCTCCTTTATATTAATGTAACATCTTTTCAAAGACGTCTGGGGGGGCTTTCTAGTTTCAGGGTAAATAGGGGTCAGTGGAAGTGCGTCACTGTGCAGGTTTGTGTTTAACTGGGTGAAGGAGCGCTCCGAGAAGCAGTGCTGAAATCCCCTTTTCTTATTTTAGCTTCATTCTGCAGAGTAAACACAGTAAGAAGTGTAACAGGTTAAACCAGTAAGAGAGCCTTTACACAACCGACTGCTCGACAGATAACCGAGAACAAACACCAGCTCAGATTACAATCTGTACCACTCTCATATATAGATTACTCTCACAGTTCATTAACTGAACAAGGTGTAAATAAATAGTATACAAATAAACAAGATATAAATAAACATTGTATCATTAAACAGCATATAAATAAAATAGTAAATAACTGCAGTGTGTATAAACAAATAGTATAAAACTGAAGAAGGTACAACTGAACAGAGTACAAATAAACCATGCATAAGTGAACAGTGTATAAATAAATAGTATATAACTACACATGGTATAACTAAACAGTGTATAAATAAATATATAACTGCACAGGGTATAACTGAACAGTGTATAAATAAAGAGTATATAACTACACAGGGTATAACTAAACAGTGTATAAATAAAGAGTATATAACTACACAGGGTATAACTGGACAGTGTATAAATAAGTGGTATATAACTACACAGGGTATAACTGAACAGTGTATATATAAGTGGTATATAACTACACAGGGTATAACTAAACAGTGTATAAATAAAGAGTATATAACTACACAGGGTATAACTAAACAGTGTATAAATAAAGAGTATATAACTACACAGGGCATAACTGAACAGTGTATAAACACACTGTGAATAACTTAACAGTGTATAACTGAACAAGGTATAACTGTACGGTGTATAAATAAACAGTGTATAATTGAACAGAGTATAACTGTACAGTGTATAAATAAATGGGGGATATCTTATTATCATGTAAATGTACAGTATATAAATAATAGTACATAACTAAACAGGATATGACTATTCAGTGTATAAATAAATAGTACATAACTGAACAGGGTATAACTGCAGAGTGTATAAATTAACAGGGTATAACTGAACGGTGTGTAAATAAATGGTGGATAACTTATCAGTATATAACTGTACAGTGTGTAAATAAACAGTATAGAACTTTACAGTGTATAAATAACCAGTATATAACTGTACAGTGTGTAAATAAACAGTATATAACTGTACAGTGTATAAATAAACAGTATATAACTGTACAGTGTGTAAATAAACAGTATATAACTGTAAAGTGCGTAAATAAACAGTATATAACTGTACAGTGTATAAATAAACAGCATATAACTGTATAGTGTACAAATAAACAGTATATAACTGTACAGTGTGTAAATAACCAGTATATAACTGTACACTGTATAAATAAACAGTATATAACTGTATAGTGTGTAAATAAACAGTATATAATTGTATAGTGTATAAATAACCAGTATATAACTGTATAGTGTGTAAATAACCAGTATATAACTGTACAGTGTGTAAATAACCAGTATATAACTGTACACTGTATAAATAAACAGTATATTCATACACTGTACAGTTATATACTGTTTATTTACGCACTTTACATTTATATACTGTTTATTTACACACTACAGTTATATACTGTTTATTTATACAGTGTACAGTTATATACTGTTTATTTACACACTGTACAGTTATATACTGGTT
This sequence comes from Megaleporinus macrocephalus, assembly GCA_021613375.1. Taxonomy (NCBI): domain Eukaryota; kingdom Metazoa; phylum Chordata; class Actinopteri; order Characiformes; family Anostomidae; genus Megaleporinus; species Megaleporinus macrocephalus. Next base: position 32,342,273 of record CM038728.1, on the reverse strand, counting down.
ATTTATACACTGTAAAGTTCTATACTGTTTATTTACACACTGTACAGTTATATACTGATAAGTTATCCACCATTTATTTACACACCGTTCAGTTATACCCTGTTAATTTATACACTCTGCAGTTATACCCTGTTCAGTTATGTACTATTTATTTATACACTGAATAGTCATATCCTGTTTAGTTATGTACTATTATTTATATACTGTACATTTACATGATAATAAGATATCCCCCATTTATTTATACACTGTACAGTTATACCCTGTTCAATTATACACTGTTTATTTATACACCGTACAGTTATACCTTGTTCAGTTATACACTGTTAAGTTATTCACAGTGTGTTTATACACTGTTCAGTTATGCCCTGTGTAGTTATATACTCTTTATTTATACACTGTTTAGTTATACCCTGTGTAGTTATATACCACTTATATATACAGTTATATACTGTTTGTTTACACACTGTACAGTTATATACTGTTTTTCTTATACACTGTACAGTTATATACTGTTTATTTACACACTGTACAGTTATGTACTGGTTATTTATACAGTGTACAGTTATATACTGTTTATTCATACACTATACAGTTATATACTGTTTGTTTACACACTGTACAGTTATATACTGGTTATTTATACACTATACAGTTATATACTGTTTGTTTACACACTGTACAGTTATATACTGTTTATTTATACACTGTACAGTTATATACTGTTTATTTACACACTATACAGTTATATACTGTTTATTTACACACTGTACAGTTATATACTGGTTATTCATACAGTGTACAGTTACATTATGTTTATTTATACACTGTACAGTTATATACTGGTTATTTATACACTGTACAGTTTTATACTGGTTATTTACACACTATACAGTTATATACTGGTTATTTATACACTATACAGTTATATACTGTTTATTTACACACTGTACAGTTATATACTGTTTATTTACACACTATACAGTTATATACTGGTTATTTATACACTATACAGTTAAATACTGTTTATTTACACACTGTACAGTTATATACTGTTTATTTATACACTGTACAGTTATATACTGGTTATTTATACACTATACAGTTATATACTGTTTATTTACACACTGTACAGTTATATACTGGTTATTTATACACTGTACTGTTATATACTGTTTATTTATACACTGTACAGTTATATACTGGTTATTCATACAGTGTACAGTTACATTATGTTTATTTATACAGTATACAGTTATATACTGTTTATTTACACACTGTACAGTTATATACTGTTTATTTATACACTGTACAGTTTTATACTGGTTATTTACACACTATACAGTTATATACTGTTTATTTACACACTATACAGTTATATACTGTTTATTTACACACTGTACAGTTATATACTGTTTATTTATACACTGTACAGTTATATACTGGTTATTTATACACTGTACTGTTATATACTGTTTATTTATACACTGTACAGTTATATACTGTTTATTTATACACTGTACAGTTATATACTGGTTATTTATACACTATACAGTTATATACTGTTTATTTACAGTACAGTGTATAAGTAAACAGTATGTAACTGTACAGTGTATAAGTAAACAGTATATAACAGTACAGTGTATAAGTAAACAGTATATAACTGTACAGTGTATAAGTAAACAGTATATAACAGTACAGTGTATAAGTAAACAGTATATAACTGTACAGTGTATAAGTAAACAGTATATAACAGTACAGTGTATAAGTAAACAGTATATAACAGTACAGTGTATAAGTAAACAGTATATAACAGTATAGTGTATAAGTAAACAGTATATAACTGTACAGTGTATAAGTAAACAGTATATAACAGTATAGTGTATAAGTAAACAGTATATAACTGTACAGTGTATAAGTAAACAGTATATAACAGTATAGTGTATAAGTAAACAGTATATAACTGTACAGTGTATAAGTAAACAGTATATAACAGTATAGTGTATAAGTAAACAGTATATAACTGTACAGTGTATAAATAACCAGTATATAACTGTGCAGTGTATAAGTAAACAGTATATAACTGTACAGTGTATAAGTAAACAGTATATAACTGTACAGTGTGTAAGTAAACAGTATATAACTGTACAGTGTATAAGTAAACAGTATATAACTGTGCAGTGTATAAGTAAACAGGATATAACTGTACAGTGTATAAGTAAACAGTATATAACTGTACAGTGTGTAAGTAAACAGTATATAACTGTACAGTGTATAAATAACCAGTATATAACTGTGCAGTGTATAAGTAAACAGTATATAACTGTACAGTGTGTAAGTAAACAGTATATAACTGTACAGTGTATAAGTAAACAGTATATAACTGTGCAGTGTATAAGTAAACAGTATATAACTGTACAGTGTGTAAGTAAACAGTATATAACTGTACAGTGTATAAGTAAACAGGATATAACTGTACAGTGTATAAGTAAACAGTATATAACTGTACAGTGTGTAAGTAAACAGTATATAACTGTACAGTGTGTAAGTAAACAGTATATAACTGTACAGTGTATAAGTAAACAGTATATAACTGTACAGTGTGTAAGTAAACAGTATATAACTGTACAGTGTATAAGTAAACAGTATATAACTGTACAGTGTGTAAGTAAACAGTATATAACTGTACAGTGTATAAGTAAACAGTATATAACTGTACAGTGTGTAAGTAAACAGTATATAACTGTACAGTGTATAAGTAAACAGTATATAACTGTACAGTGTGTAAGTAAACAGTATATAACTGTACAGTGTATAAGTAAACAGTATATAACTGTACAGTGTGTAAGTAAACAGTATATAACTGTACAGTGTGTAAGTAAACAGGATATAACTGTACAGTGTGTAAGTAAACAGGATATAACTGTACAGTGTGTAAGTAAACAGTATATAACTGTACAGTGTATAAGTAAACAGTATATAACTGTACAGTGTATAAGTAAACAGTATATAACTGTACAGTGCATAAGTAAACAGTATATAACTGTGCAGTGTATAAGTAAACAGTATATAACTGTACAGTGTGTAAGTAAACAGTATATAACTGTACAGTGTGTAAGTAAACAGTATATAACTGTACAGTGTATAAGTAAACAGTATATAACTGTACAGTGTGTAAGTAAACAGTATATAACTGTACAGTGTATAAGTAAACAGTATATAACTGTACAGTGTGTAAGTAAACAGTATATAACTGTACAGTGTGTAAGTAAACAGGATATAACTGTACAGTGTGTAAGTAAACAGTATATAACTGTACAGTGTATAAGTAAACAGTATATAACTGTACAGTGTATAAGTAAACAGTATATAACTGTACAGTGCATAAGTAAACAGTATATAACTGTGCAGTGTATAAGTAAACAGTATATAACTGTACAGTGTGTAAGTAAACAGTATATAACTGTACAGTGTGTAAGTAAACAGTATATAACTGTACAGTGTATAAGTAAACAGTATATAACTGTACAGTGTGTAAGTAAACAGTATATAACTGTACAGTGTGTAAGTAAACAGTATATAACTGAGCCTCTGTCTATCTGCCTCTGCAGTGTACTGGCGAGCGGTGTAAACTCTTAAACTCTGGTTTAGTTATTCAGGTTAAAGAGTCACAAACGTTCTCAGTCAGTAGCAGTGAACTGTTCTAGGCGTCTGGTATGAAGTGTAATATGAGCTGCAGAGCTGTCGATTAAACTGGAGTAAAAACCACGAGAAGGACGACATTGTTTACATTGTCCTATATTTGTTCATTAGTTTTAAAACCAGAACCTGATAGACGTTTACATCCAATTACATACATTGACCTACAAAGAGTTTCCTTCACTCATTAAATCATTAACATATCCAGCAGATTACTCCACCGCTACCGTAGTCAGTGATGACACAGCAGTTCAGGATGTAGATGTGGTTAATTATCAGTCGTTTCCTTGTTTATTAGCGCTGGGGTGACCTCTGTGTCATAATACCTCTCAGAGAGAACAACGTAGCTCTTTGTAAACGAAGTAAACAAAGTTCAAACATTGTGTTTAACTCTTAAAAACCAGCTTCAGCATCAGATAACACAACAGAGCTGACTGTACTGGCACCACTTTCCTTTACAGATCAGTCGGAAGTGATGTGAGCCTGTGATTGTTTTAAATGAGTTTATCTTTCTATTAGGATTTTAATTTTTATCTTATTTGTTTATTTTTATTATTTTTATGTTTACTTTATATTCTTTTATTACATTTCTCTCCATTTTTCTATGTGTATATTTTATGCATCTATATTAAATGTTTATTTAAATTTGGGTATAACTGTTTCTCTTATTATTTATTATTATTGTTATTATTTAAAACAGGGTATAACTAAACAGTGTATAAATTTAAGATTTAATATTTTATGCATCTATATTAAATGTTTATTTAAATTTAGGTATAACTGTTTCTCTTATTATTTATTATTATTGTTATTATTTAAAACAGGGTATAACTAAACAGTGTATAAATTTAAGATTTAATATTTTATGCATCTATATTAAATGTTTATTTAAATTTGGGTATAACTGTTTCTCTTATTATTTATTATTATTGTTATTATTTAAAACAGGGTATAACTAAACAGTGTATGAATTTAAGATTTAATATTTTATGCATCTATATTAAATGTTTATTTAAATTTGTATTTTATTTATTATTATTATTATTATTATTATTATTATTATTATTATTATTATTATTATTATTATTATATTTGTGCGTTTTGTTTTCAGTCCCTTAAAATATAAATGCTCGGCTGCATTGAAAATGAGGGTCACCCCTCAGTGTATTCCCCAGATAAAATAAAGGTTGATTGATTGATTGATTGATGTGATTATATTATAGTAACAAGCTGTATTTGCATAAGAAGTTAAAAGGGAACAGTTTTTCAAGATTTCTGCAGAATTCAGTGTTCGAGGTGTAAACAGAGAGATTCAGAGTGAATTTGGTGTGAGATGTGGTTTACAGTGGTGGTGATGGGAACCAGGGGTCACCATGTCTACACGTGTCTTCAGGGTTTATATGAACGTCAATAGAGATGAAATCTGGAAAATCTTAAAATATTAATACATTTTCTTTGGGGGACTATTTTGCCTCACAGCGTCCTGCACGTATCCCTCCACCAGGAATGGAGTTTAAGGTCGAAGTCTTCTTAGAACTATCATAAACAGCATCTCAGAATCAGACAGTGTATTTATAACCTGTAATACTGTAATAACTTTCTCTGAGGGAGCTTTTAGAGGTGGACGTCTGGTTCCATTCACTAACACTATGAACAATTAAAACAGGGTTTCACTACAAATCACTTTTTTGGTCTTAACAGTTTATTTATGTAGAATTATGTGGAAATTAGGTGGAGTTTCCCTTTAAGGCAAAGATAAGCATGTTGTTTGAGGATACATATTCTGTGAGTTCTTTCCATTTTTGAGCTAATTTTGTATCCTTTTATCAGATCTGTGCTTTATTAGAGTTATTATAGAGTTTTATTATCAGGTAACAGTGTTGGATCATGTGATTCCTGTGATTCTGTGTAATCTCAGTATATTAAGCACTACACAGTCTGCAGGTGGAGTAATTAGAACTCAGTTATGTGTAGTACTGACGTGGAAATGAGCTGCTGCAGTAACTGAAAAGTAAACAAATTTATAATTTCCAGCTCTAATATCTAATAACAGTGTATGTACATCACACTGTGTCTGATTATTTTAATAAACAACAGCTAAACAAAACAGAAACATGTCATTTAATATTTCAAAGCTCTAATATCATAATTTCAGCAGAACCACTGTGCTGTGTTTGAGATTATAAATCTAACACTAGTTTTATCTATAAATAAAGTAGTTTTTATCCTTAAATAAATCTCATTACAAATAAAACTAGTATTCTATTATAAATAAAAATACTAATATTTTAATACTTTAGTGTATTTTTAACTGTTTTCCATGTTATTTCTGAGCAATTACCTCTACAGTTACTAACATTTATCAACAATCATATTATCATATCAGTACCTACTTAATGATCTACTTAAAGATTTGATTATCTCAGTCATCAATAAGATGATCTGCTACAGCTAAACCAGCCAACCCACCAGCAGTTAGAGCAGCTTCAGCAAAGTGTGGCTTTGGCTCCCCCTTGTGGACAAACAGAGATAAAACACCAATATAAACATAAACTGTAGAACACTTCAATGTGTACATAAGACTGTCAGACTGTATGTACAGTGTCCTGTAGTGTAATAGTGAGAGTTCAGTACTCAGAATATACTGGTTATTTATACACTGTACAGTTATATACTGGTTATTTATACACTGTACTGTTATATACTGGTTATTTATACAGTGTACAGTTATATACTGGTAATTTATACACTGTACAGTTATATACTGGTTATTTATACACTATACAGTTATATACTGGTTATTTATACAGTGTACAGTTATATACTGTTTATTTATACACTGTACTGTTATATACTGTTTATTTATACAGTGTACAGTTATATACTGTTTATTTATACACTGTACAGTTATATACTGGTTATTTATACACTATACAGTTATATACTGTTTATTTATACACTGTACTGTTATATACTGTTTATTTATACAGTGTACAGTTATGTACTGTTTATTTATACAGTGTACAGTTATATACTGGTAATTTATACACTGTACAGTTATATACTGGTTATTTATACACTATACAGTTATATACTGTTTATTTATACACTGTACAGTTATGTACTGTTTATTTATACACTGTACTGTTATATACTGTTTATTTATACAGTGTACAGTTATATACTGTTTATTTATACACTGTACAGTTATATACTGGTTATTTATACACTATACAGTTATATACTGTTTATTTATACACTGTACAGTTATGTACTGTTTATTTATACAGTGTACAGTTATATACTGGTTATTTATACACTGTACAGTTATATACTGGTTATTTATACACTGTACAGTTATGTACTGTTTATTTATACCCTGTACAGTTATATACTGGTTATTTATACACTGTACTGTTATATACTGGTTATTTATACAGTGTACAGTTATATACTGGTTATTTATACAGTGTACAGTTATGTACTGGTTATTTATACACTGTACAGTTATATACTGTTTATTTATACACTGTACTGTTATATACTGGTTATTTATACGCTGTACTGTTATATACTGGTTATTTATATACTGGTTATTTATACAGTGTACAGTTATATACTGGTTATTTATACACTGTACTGTTATATACTGGTTATTTATATACTGGTTATTTATACACTGTACTGTTATATACTGGTTATTTATATACTGGTTATTTATACACAGTACTGTTATATACTGTTTATTTATATACTGTTTATTTATACCCTGAACCTCAAACTCACAAATCCTGCTTTTACAGAAGAGGGAGGATCAAACAGGCCGAGCTCCAAATCCTACACGGTTACATAACATCTTTAACAGAATCCTGACCAACTTTAACTCTGCAGTCTGTACATTTCACTCCGGACAGTTTCTCCAACACTCGGACACCATGGAGCAGCTTCAGCTCAGCGTTCAACACTGAAGAGACTGAAGAGACGAGCAGCTCCACCTTTATTAGCACCACAACCTCCAACAGTGACTGGAAGTAGCAGCCATGCTGTGTGAGTGGATCACTGTGTGCTGGTTGAAGCAGATCATCTTAAACTGAAAGTTTCACAGAGACACCTTTAATCTACTTTGTGTTTGATGTGCAGATGAAAGAGAGTAGCTAGTACAGGTAACGTTAGATACTAGCAGCTCAGAGTAACTAGTATAGCTAACTGAATACCATGAGGGTGGAGCTTATATACACAGTGGGACACTGTATTCGGTCTATGTTGCTTCTGTGTGATCATCATGGTGGCGTCTCGCTGTAAACCAGCCAATCAGAGCAGAGCTCGGGAAAACAGTGTTTCATTTTAGGTGTAAATGGGAGTGGAACCACATCTGGGTCACCGACGTTCTATATAGAACATCAGAGAACAATTTAAATATTATAGAAATGGTACCTTTAAATGTTCTGTGTACTCTGCGCCCTCTAGTGGCTCAAGCTGGAAATACAAGATAATTTCTTATACGTTGCATTTTAACTTCAGAGCAAAAACAATCACACAGCAAACAGACATAAACAAACATCATCATCTTTTAATTCACACACTGAGCCGCATGTTTACTAAACTGTGAACAATATTGAACAATAAGTTCAACACTATTTCAACTACAGTAAAGCAGAACGTCTCATGCGTCCCACTACAAACCCAAAATGCTGAATTCCAGGAACGTGGTTCGAGACCCCTGGCTTAAAAAATAAATTACATCATATAAACACACAAGAAAAGAAAAAAAAGAAGCAAATAATAATAAACTCCTCACAATGTTCTATTACACTGGAATAAAAAACTAGAACGAGATCCAGCAGCTCCTCTGAAGCCTCGTCACAGGTCGATGGTCCCTCTCACTTTGAATTTCTTGGCCGAGCGCTCGCTGGACCGAAGTTCAAACTTGCTCCCGTAGATGTGGGAGATGAAGTCCCCGATTTCCACACTGAACACGCTGCTCCTCTTCGGGATGACTGGGAGGAACGAAACCACACACAGCAGACCTCTCTGGTTAGTCTATAGCCGAACTTCAGCATGTTCACTGTGAGTCTTACAGTCGGTGGAGTCGCTCAGACGCAAATGTGAAACTCGCGAGCACAGACAGAAGAACTGCACGCGAGAGAACCTTCAGCGCTTGAGTTCTCAGAGGGGGGGTTCTGACAGTTTGGGGGGGTATTTTGATAGAAACTACAGGGAGAAATGGAAAGAACTGTGAGAAAATGTAGTGATCACACTTTGTTCTCTGGTTCAGCACCACTTAGAAAACGTCATATCAGATTTTAGGAGGCTGTTTGTTTGTTTGGGAGCTAGTCTGAGAGGTTTGTCCTAGTGAGCGGTCAGTCACGAAACCAGGTGCCAACTCCTCAGTAAGGAGAGTCGCTATTGGCTGTCCTAGAAGTCGCTAGAAGTCACTAAATGACGTAATCTGAAGGTCATGCGTGTTCACCTCCGAGTCTCTGAAAGTCTCCAATAACACCAGAAACAGTCGCTAGTCGATTTTTTTTTAAATAAAAAAAGTCACTAGAGTGAAAAGTCGCAAAGTTGGCAACACTGACCATGTGCCATCAGCCAATAGCATTCGGCCCATTTCCCGCGCGTCAAGTGTCAGAACCCCCCTCTGAGCGCAGAGACGGTTTGAGAGTGTTTATGGAGGCTGCGTGTGCAGTTCTTCGTTCTGTGCGCTCAGGAGTGAGAAGTTCACGTACGTGAAATGTTAAAATGTGCAGGTTTATATTTTTCACCCCGTGTTTTTGCACACTCAAGCTTTGGCACTAATGTGATGCCATACGTTCACTGCTCGCTCGGCTTGTTCGGCTCGTTCGGCGCTGACTCGGTTGGCTTTCGCTCGGTGTTTGTTTGCGTTAGGCCTTAAGAGGGCCCGATCAGCTTTCACTCCCTGTTCGTTATGTGTTCGCTCGGTTCAGTCGACGCTCAGCTCGCTGTTCATTCAGCGCTCGATCGGCTCGTTCGGCTTTAGTTCAGCGCTCGATCGGCTTTCGTTCAGCGTTCGCTCGGCTTTCGTTCAGCGTTCGCTCGGCTTTCGTTCAGCGTTCGCTCGGCTTTCGTTCAGCGCTCGATCGGCTCGTTCAGCTTTCGTTCAGCGTTCACTCAGCTTTCGTTCAGCGTTCGCTCGGCTTTCGTTCAGCGTTCGCTCGGCTTTCGTTCAGCGTTCGCTCGGCTCGTTCGGCTTTCGTTCAGCGTTCACTCAGCTTTCGTTCAGCGTTCGCTCGGCTCGTTCGGCTTTCGTTCAGCGTTCGCTCGGCTTTCGTTCAGCGTTCGCTCGGCTTTCGCTCAGCGTTCGCTCGGCTTTCGTTCAGCGTTCGATCGGCTTTCGTTCAGCATTCGGTCGGCTCGTTCGGCTTTCGTTCAGCATTCGCTCGGCTTTCGTTCTGCGTTCGATTGGCTCGTTCGGCTTTCGTTCAGCGTTCGCTCGGCTTTCGTTCAGCGTTCGCTCGGCTTTCGCTCAGCGTTCGCTCGGCTTTCGTTCAGCGTTCGCTCGGCTTTCGTTCAGCGTTCGCTCGGCGCGTTCGGCTTTCGTTCAGCGTTCGCTCGGCGCGTTCGGCTTTCGTTCAGAATTCGATCGGCTCGTTCGGCTTTCGTTCAGCGTTCGATCAGCTTGTTCGGCTCGTTCGGCTTTCGTTCAGCGTTCGCTCGGCTTTCGTTCAGCGTTCGCTCGGCGCGTTCGGCTTTTGTTCAGCATTCGGTCGGCTCGTTCAGCTTTCGTTCAGCGTTCGCTCGGCTCGTTCAGCTTTCGTTCAGCGTTCGCTCGGCTCGTTCAGCTTTCGTTCAGCGTTCGCTCGGCTCGTTCAGCTTTCGTTCAGCGTTCGCTCGGCTCGTTCAGCTTTCATTCAGCGTTCACTCAGCTTCCGTTCAGCGTTCGATCGGCTCGTTAGGCTCGTTCGGCTTTCGTTCAGCGCGTTCGGCTTTCGTTCAGCGTTGTCGCTCGGCGCGTTCGGCTTTCGTTCAGCGTTCGACCGGCTCGTTCGGCTTTCGTTCAGCGTTCGCTCGGCTCACTCGGTTCGTTCGGCTTTCGTTCAGCGCGTTCGGCTTTCGTTCAGCGTTCGCTCGGCGCGTTCGGCTTTCGTTCAGCGTTCGCTCGGCTTTCGTTCAGCGTTCAATCGGCTCGTTCGGCTTTCGTTCAGCGTTCAATCGGCTCGTTCGGCTTTCGTTCAGCGTTCAATCGGCTCGTTCGGCTTTCGTTCAGCGTTCGCTCGGCTCGTTCGGCTTTCGTTCAGCTTTCAATCGGCTCGTTCGGCGTTCGATCGGCTCGTTCGGCTTTCGTTCAGCGTTCGCTCGGCTCGTTCAGCTTTCGTTCAGCGTTCGCTCGGCTCGTTCAGCTTTCGTTCAGCGTTCGCTCGGCTCGTTCAGCTTTCGTTCAGCGTTCGCTCGGCTCGTTCAGCTTTCGTTCAGCGTTCACTCAGCTTCCGTTCAGCGTTCGATCGGCTCGTTAGGCTCGTTCGGCTTTCGTTCAGCGCGTTCGGCTTTCGTTCAGCGTTCGCTCGGCGCGTTCGGCTTTCGTTCAGCGTTCGACCGGCTCGTTCGGCTTTCGTTCAGCGTTCGCTCGGCTCACTCGGTTCGTTCGGCTTTCGTTCAGCGCGTTCGGCTTTCGTTCAGCGTTCGCTCGGCGCGTTCGGCTTTCGTTCAGCGTTCGCTCGGCTTTCGTTCAGCGTTCAATCGGCTCGTTCGGCTTTCGTTCAGCGTTCAATCGGCTCGTTCGGCTTTCGTTCAGCGTTCAATCGGCTCGTTCGGCTTTCGTTCAGCGTTCGCTCGGCTCGTTCGGCTTTCGTTCAGCGTTCAATCGGCTCGTTCGGCTTTCGTTCAGCGTTCAATCGGCTCGTTCGGCTTTCGTTCAGCGTTCAATCGGCTCGTTCGGCTTTCGTTCAGCGTTCGCTCGGCTCGTTCGGCTTTCGTTCAGCTTTCAATCGGCTCGTTCGGCGTTCGATCGGCTCGTTCGGCTTTCGTTCAGCGTTCAATCGGCTCGTTCGGCTTTCGTTCAGCGTTCGCTCGGCTCGTTCGGCGTTCGATCGGCTCGTTCGGCTTTCGTTCAGCGTTCAATCGGCGCGTTCGGCTTTCGTTCAGCGTTCAATCGGCTTTCGTTCAGCGTTCGCTCGGCTCGTTCAGCGTTCGCTCGGCTCGTTCAGCGTTCGATTGGCTCGTTCGGCTTTCGTTCAGCGCTCCTTCGGTTCTTGCTCGGATTTCGTTCAGTGCCCGCTCGTATGGCGTCACATTAGTGTCAAAACTGGACGGCACTAAAGCGCGGGGTGAAAAACATTAACCTACACGCTTTAACATTTCACGCACATACATTTTTCACTCCCGAGCGCAAATTCATAAACACGCACTCAAACTGTCTCTGCGCTCGAGGGAGCACCGAATAAAAGCCAAACGGAAGCTGAACTAGCCGAACGAACAACAATCGAGCTTGAGTGATCGCCGAACGAGCGATGAACCAACATTGAACCAACAGCGTGCGAGTAAACGTATGGCTTTCGCTCGGCTCATTCGGCTAAAGCTGATTTTTGTCGTTTCCAGACGGATGTTTGATAGTCTGGGCAGTCGTGGGCTGGAGAGGGAACCAGCCTTGTGACCAGAATGTCGCCGGTTCAATCCCATTAACCTTCAGGACACTGCTGAAGTGCCCTTGAGCAAGGCACCTAACCCCTGACTGCTCCCCGGACCCTGTGAAGGACCACTCTGAAATCACACTGCACAGCCACAGGTGTCGCAGGTTTTGAGGGAGCGTGCAATCGGCATGCTGACTGCAGGAAAGTCGTCCAGAGCTGCTGCCCGTGAACTGAATGTTCATTTCTCTACCGTAAGGCATTTCAGAGGATTTGGCAACACATTCCAACCAGCCTCACAATCGCAGACCACGTGTAACCAAATTTGTGAACAATATTTAAGAGTAAAAGGCCTTTTGTGTACATAGAAAAATTCTTAGATCTTTAACTTCAGCTCATGAACAATGTGAGCAAAAACAAGTGTTGCGTCTAAATTGTTGTTCAGAGTAATTAATTAATTAATTCGATTATGTTAATCATTTGAAAACAATGAAAATAATAATCATAACAAAAAAACGTTCTGAACTAAGTTAACAATATAAACCTTTTTTAAACGGTCTGTACACTGTCCCACTGTCTTTAATGAACAACCTCTGAAGACCACTCGGCCCCTCTTCTGATGACCCTCTGGGTGTACGAACATGTTATCTTACTTTTCAGCCTGTCCTCCTTGGTGATGATCTTGAAGACATGTTTCAGCTCCTGCACCAGAATTCCAGTGGTCCCAACGTACGACGGGCACTTCGATCGCACCACTGTGGGACAAAATAACGGAAACCAATCCAAAATTGTGCTCCTGTCACACTCATGTACTGTATATTCCAACATATTTGTATTTTATTTCATTTGCAGAAACCTCCAGCAGACCTGTTAGAACAGCACCGTGAAAATCAGCCTTCAGAAGTTTCTGCTGAATCGTCTGTGGGTTACTGTCGAGAAAACAAGAACCCAAACACAGTTATAGAGCCTTACTGGCGTTCTAGACTCTATATCAGAAAATATAGACATTATACAGCCATAACATTAAAACCACCTCCTTATATATACACTCACTGTCCACTGTATCAGCTCCACTGACCATACAGGACCTCCACTCACTGTCCACTGTATCAGCTCCACTGACCATACAGGACCTCCACTCACTGTCCACTGTATCAGCTCCACTGACCATACAGGACCTCCACTCACTGTCCACTGTATCAGCTCCACTGACCATACAGGACCTCCACTCACTGTCCACTGTATCAGCTCCACTAACCATACAGGACCTCCACTCACTGTCCACTGTATCAGCTCCACTGACCATACAGGACTTCCACTCACTGTCCACTGTATCAGCTCCACTGACCATACAGGACCTCCACTCACTGTCCACTGTATCAGCTCCACTGACCATACAGGACCTCCACTCACTGTCCACTGTATCAGCTCCACTGACCATACAGGACCTCCACTCACTGTCCACTGTATCAGCTCCACTGACCATACAGGACCTCCACTCACTGTCCACTGTATCAGCTCCACTGACCATACAGGACCTACACTTACAGACTGTAGTTCATCTGATTCTCTGTGTACTTTATTACTCTGTTCTTTAATGATCAGGACCCCCACAGGACCACCACAGAGCAGGTAGTATTAGGGAGGTGGGTCATTCTCAGCACTGCAGTGACACTGATGTGGTGGTGGTGTGTTAGTGCGTGTTGTGCTTGTGTGAGTGGATCGGACACTGAGAATCGTCCACCAACCAAAACTATCCAGACAGCAGTGTCCTGTGGGCGGCGTCCTGTGTCCACTGATGAAGAACTAGAGGAACACAAACTGTGCAGCAGCAGATGAGCTACTGTCTCTGACTTTACATCTACAAGGTGGACCAGCAAGTAGTAGGAGTGTCTAATAGAGTGGACAGTGAGTGGACACAGTGTTTAAACACTCCAGCAGCACTGCTGTGTCTGATCCACTCACACCAGCACCACGTCAGTGTCACTGCAGTGCTAAGAATGAACCACCTCCTTAATAATACCTGCTCTGTGGTGGTCCTGTGGGGGTCCTGATCATTAAAGAACAGAGTAATAAAGTATACAGAGAATCAGATGAACTACAGTCTGTAAGTGGAGCTCCTGTATGGACAGTGGAGGAGGTTTTTATGTTATTGTAAAGTTTACCAAATTGAGTAAAATGTTTATTTATCAGTTCTCACCTTCCTGGTTTGAGTCCATTACACAGATCTGTGATGTACTGCTTCCACAACTCGTGCAACGGCAAGAAAAGTTCATATCTACAGGAAGAAAAGGTGAAATTAGACGGAGAGGAAATACAGGAAACGATACAAACAAGTCTGTTTATGTTTTATTTTGTGGATCGGAAGGTTTGAAGGAATCCAATTACAACCAATTTGGGGAAAAATAATGCAGGTCACGTTTCATAAGGCACATCACAATCAATCGCAATCAATAGGGAATGTGATCAGAGCGCCCCCTGCTGGGGACCCATAATGCTTGTCTGTTGTTTTCTTTTTGAGGGAAAAACTCTCCCACCCAGAAACTCCTGCCCTTTTCTCTGACAATGAAACTCCTGCCCTTTACTCTGACAAGGTGACATCATCACGTAACACATGTTGTAACTTAGTTTCTTGCTGTTAAAAAAAGGGAGACCAGTTCAGAGTATATGTTTATTCTTCATGGTAAAGCCATGATCTGGGAAGATCTGAACACACCCTATTTAAATGGCCTGCCGACAAGGTCCAACAGGCCCATGTGACCGATCTGGCCATGTGGTTATCTCCTGGGCTTGGGGCAGATTTCCTTGGGAGATTAATTTTGTAAAACCTCTCATAAACATTGTTGTAAAGCTGAGCAGGTTTGCAACGGCCATCTATGTCTGAAAAGACATAACTTACTATATGACCAGGTAGTGCTGGACGATATGGGCAAAATTTATATTGTGATATATTCCTTAATTTCAGCCGATACGATATAATTCTGATATCAATATAAATGACTTGAAGAATTATTAATTATTCCGTACATTACATTTGTTATGTTATATAGATATATATATATCAGTCGTGGCCTGATGATTAAGGATCCGGGCTTGCGACCGGAAGGTTGCTGGTTCGATCCCCGGGACCGGCAGGCCAAGACCGAGGTGCCCTTGAGCAAGGCACCTAACCCCAACTGCTCGCCGGGCACCGTGGATAGGGCTGCCCACCACTCCGGGCATGTGTTTCACTGCCCCCTAGTGTGTTCACTAGTGTGTGTATTTCACTGCCCCCTAGTGTGTTTAATAGTGTGTGTATATGTGGGTGTTTCACTGCCCCCTAGTGTGTTTAATAGTGTGTGTATATGTGGGTGTTTCACTGCCCCCTAGTGTGTTTAATAGTGTGTGTATATGTGGGTGTAGCTCGTCCTACTGGAAGCGTTGTTCCGCAACCATATCAACGGAGCTGACGCAGAGAACGTATGTTGGTAGTGATGATTATATCACTTGAAACACAAACAGACATTTCTGCACATAGAGGAGAATAAATGAGCCACAACAGTGAAACGTACTATAGATTTATGTACTGCTGCCACCATCAGGTGAAAGGAACAATTGCAACATACCGACGGGCCATTAAGGGTGATTCCGCGGCCACCCTGTCGTAAATAATACATATCAAAATACAGCAAAAATGATATCACTGTTATCGAAACATATCTTATCGCGGTAATACCGATATCTAATTTTTGTCCACCGTAGGTATATAATATTTATACCAAACAATTTAACCACCCGCCTATCGGTAAGTCCAGCTCACCCTCACACAACTCACTGAGAGCTAAACCAGTAAAGACTAACCACTCAGAAACATCCAGTCAAGCTTGCAAAGGAGGATCTACAAACTTATTCTACCAGACTTTCAGAATCAGACTCTGGCTCTAACTGGCGACTGACCAATCCGAGCACACTGGGCTCATCAGGAGGCGGGACACTGTGTCTAAATGACGAATTCCCTGTTTTACATGCATTAAGTGCAGTTCTACACTTTCACCACACCGCTGTGTAGTAATATTAACAGTTGTGAGGTATTTCATATTGATCATGGCTATGATATTGATTATTACTGTGATAGAAAAGTGGTCACAATGTCTGATACTCACTTCTGCTGTTCCGGTTTCAGCTGGAACACCTTCAGCTTCCTCCGTTCTTTAGCATTGAGCCCTTTAGCTTTGGTCTTTTTCCCCTTCAGCTTCTTGGCTCGGGCGTACTGCATCACCACGGCCCGGCGGAGCAGAATGGCGTTAATGCCATCTTCGCTCATCTGAGGAATGCTGTTCTTCAGGAACGCGCTGGTGAACTTCTCAGCGGTTCTGTTCTGCTGAGACTGAACGCAGTGAAGACGGTTTAGAAAACAACCTGTCAATTATAGACTGTCAATTATAGTAATTAATAGAGATGCAGAATCACATCATCAGTATCTGTAAATATTTCAGACTGATATGTGAGGAGGGGTTTATTAACTTTAGAACGCTTAAGTGATGCTGGGTTACGACTCAACCGTCCACTCAAGTGTCAGGTTTTTCAACTTTATGCAAAGTAGCTATGATGCCAAGTGATTTTGCTCAAACTAAATTCTCGGACAAATCAAAGACACGGGGGTCCGAGGTCTCCTGTTACTGCTTGGTCAGAAGGAACTGCTGTGGTTTGTGTAATGTTGTAGCTTATAGTGGCAACTTATCCACTGAAGGTCTATGCAGCAAAACAGCTCTACACCGCACCCCTGGAGGAGGACAGGGTGGTTCTTAAATATGATTAAATATGATACTGTATGATGTTACATATGAGCTGATTTGCATATAATTTTTTTTCGATTTTTGAAACTTACATTCATATTTTAAACCACTCACACATTTGGACTCATCTCTAATATGTACACAGAATAACTGTCCAAAATTCTCATTTCAGTACATCCCTACGTCTGACTAATCCATCAGTTATTTATGGGAGCAATTATTCAAAGCGTGTGTGTGTGTATATATATATATATATATATATATATATATATATATATATATATATATATATATATATATATATAAAACATCACATTAGTCCAGTCTAACTGGATTTAGTACTGTGCATGAAATGTACATTTTTTTAATAATATTGTTTAAATGTAATGCTATTTATTTATTTATTTATTTATTATTAAAACCTATCAATCCTCAAAAAAGCTAATTATCATCATGCATATCAAGCATAGTGAAAATGTCTGGAAGTATATTCTGTTATATTTTGTACTGGTGACCCCTAAATCAGAGTTTACTGAAGGCCAAACAATAACTATTAACTACGCAAAGCTTCTCAAAAATATTTTTATTGGAGTGACATAAACTACAAAATCAGTAAAAGCATATAGATCAGTAAATGATGATCACCTGGAGTCCCAGAAGTTTACCTTCCTCTGGAGGAAGTCTGGACATCACAACACCTGCAAACATATGAGAGAGAGAGAGAGAGAGAGAGAGAGAGAGAGAGAGAGGGAAAGAAAGAGAGCAAGAGACTGATTAATCATTTCTGAATAGGTTTGTGTGTAAAATAGGACTGAATGAAAGCACCCATTTGCGTTTTTTAACCTTTGTGACCGATTATTCTAGAAACTGAGGCCCAAGAAGAACAAAATATATTTTTTTTTCTATTTAGAGGCCTTTTAAATATACTTCACATCAGCTGATGTCTGACAGGCTTAGAAATGTTTGGCTTTACTGGTGGAGGGATGCAAGCAGGGCGTTGTGAGGCAAAACAGTCCCCAAAGAAAACATATTGTTTGAGATTTTTCAAGTTCTACCATCAGCAACATTCCATATTATACTAACTTCAGGTTTGGATAGTAAATAAAATCTGTAACCTGTGTTGTGACCCCTAGTTCATTTCATCAGCATGATAAAGAAATCTGGGTCTATACAATCTACCAATTCACAGCAAATCACTCTGATCACTCTGTTGACGTCTTAAACACGTAATTATGCAGTGATTTTGAAAAAATCGGTGGAGTTGCCCTTTAACTCACTTCTTAGTTAGGCTAAATCGTTACAAACGTAAACAAACGACTTGAGCAGCCATTTCTTCACCACTGACATTCAGATCAGCAGCCAGTTAAGGTTTAAAACACTGCGCGAAGGAGAAAATAACATAATAGTGATATTTAAAGGGAAATAAATTGAAATTTTAATCTTTTATCTCACTTACTCTCCATGTTGTATCCACACGAGTTCTCAGTGCGTTAAGATGAGCACCGGGTTAGAGATCCGGGCTTAGTAATCGCTCTCAGCAACATCGATTCATATATCTATCTTTTACATTATATTTTTACATCATATTTATGTTTTAATGTGAGCATCAACATACAAATGCGCTGCTATATATTGCTACAATAGTAATAATAATAATAATTATTATTATTATATAAGTAATAAATCGTAATAAATGTTATATTTTTCTTAGCTTTAGTTTAGCCTTTAACTATATTTATTAAAATCAGACTGAGAAGTATTTAATAGTAAATAAAACATTTTTTGTTTATTTTAATCAAATTTACACATAATTCGAGTTTGTTTGACGTCTGTGCTTTTACAAACGAAGCCTTCGTCACAGCCCCGCCCCTAAGTGACGAAGACGTTTTCTATTGGCCCGCTATAGTCAAGGTGGCTTCCAATTGGTCCGCTTGTCTGCGGGTAAAATTTGAAAGCAGAAGTCTGGAGCTAACAGCGCGGAGCGTTTACTATTTACACATTAATATATTTATCGGTTTAAACAGCGACACGTTTACATATTTAGATATTTAGACACACATACGTGTCGATATTTGAGTATTTGGATAGTAAAGCTGTAGGTTGGACAATGTCCGAGGGCGGTGGTGTGTGTTTATCTGAGGGTGGAGAGCCGCGGCTGTTGGAGGATCAGCAGGCCGATCAGAGTAAACCACAACCGGGATCCAAGAGATTACCGAGAGGTACCTGTACCGATACTTTACCGAACTTTGTTTAGCTTCAAGATTTGTTTGCTGTAAACTCGGAGAGGAAGCGTGACATAGAGGCTAAAACTGTCTTCTGGAATTTTCCGGTCCACCTTAAATGGTGCTAAAGTTACAGGGTGACTAATAAACAGATGGAAATATAGTATCACGACCTATAAGAATGTGATGTAATAAGTACCATATATCAAGTATATATGTGTTTAATAGGACTTTTTATTTAATATTAAAATTGCAAATTTAAAGGTTGAAAATGTCAACCCCCAAGAACAATTTTAAATATGCAATTTTAAATCTAGAACATTTTATCAGCTGGTGAAATGTACGTTAACCTCATAACACTGAGTGTGTGAACTGCCAATAGAAGAAATGGACCAATCAGAAGCAAGAAAACAGCCATGCTCTATATATGTGACATCACAACCACCCAGCTAATGGTTAGGGGTTACAGGAAAAGGTTTTTATGACCCGGTCAGTCTGCGTGACAGTGTTATTACAGTGTTCAGCTTATTGCAATATTTATTAAATCACAGTAGTATCATAATGATATCATGGGACTGATATTGATTGCCAGCCATACCTGGTATGTCTGGGTTCAGTGTTCAAAGTAATTGCATTTAAGTTGCAATATTGTTCAGAAAAATCACATTTAGAGATTTTCCCCTAATCGTTCAGCCCCAGTAAATATCACTATGACAACATAATGTCATATTGCTCACACCTAACTATTACTGTGAACTAACCCTGTTAGAAGTGTTGTCTGTCATAAATAACTCTCTTCATGCCATTTAGAGCTGTTTCAGAATGAAGGCGGTGAAGAAGATGATGGTGATGATGAGGAAGATGATGATGATGAAGACGATGATGGTGAAGACGACAGTGGCACAGATGTCCTCTCGAGTGAAGAAAAGCCGTGCACACATTTACAGCGGGCCGAGGCGTTTGGGAGCGGAGGGCTGCCCTACGTCTTTCAGACCACTCACCTGGTTTTCTACGAGAGGTTTAAAGCCTATCAGGATTACATGCTGGGTAAACGCTCAACAGATGTTCACACCTGCAGTAGGCCTGAGTGATATTGGCTATGTATTATCGGGATATTCCCTTATTAAAAAGAAAATATCAATAAAAAGATTATTATTATTATTAGGAGCTACAGTGACACCAGTGGCCAGTCTAGGGAGCAGAAATAGAGTAATAGCTGTAGCTGGCGGGATACATGTAACAGTAAAAAATATAATAATAATAGTAATAATAATTATTAGGGGTGTAAGAAAGTATCGTAGTATATTGAATCGTAACCGCTGGATCACACTAACGTATTGTTTGGCCAGGTTCTTGCCAATATGCAGCCCTAAATTAGCCCACATATTGGTCTTTATTAAATAAAGGGCCCGGATGAGTAGTTCCTCACTTTCTTATAATAAAATAATCTGATGTAGTTTGTAAACACTGGTAAAGTTTCAGCATGTCACTCGGCTACACACAGTTTAGCTCATGTTAAGAGCTCACATTCAGTCGTACTGCATCCTGCATCCCAACAACATCAAGCTTTTGCCTTCTTAATGATGAGCTGGGTTTTGCTCGAGTGGGCTGAAAAAAGCCCTAGGGATGTATTTACAGGCATGGAGGTCTTATCAAATTGTGAAAAGAAGCCATCAAAACAATGCTGTGTTAAACTGAACATATGTACTCAATGTTTTTGGAGAATTTAATTAGAATTAGCCACATGTGTTTTGCACACAGCGGAATTTGACAGTGTGCAGTGAAACACCCACATACATACACACTAGGGGGCAGTGAGCACACGTGCCCGGAGTGGTGGGCAGCCCTTATCCACTGTGCCTGCGGAGCAGTTGGGGGTTAGGTGCCTTGCTCAAGAGCACTACAGTTGTGGCTTGCCGGTTCCGGGGATCGAATCGGCGACCCTCCCGTCACAAGACCAGATCCATAACCTTCAGGCCATGACTGCCCCATAAATGACATTCAATCATCATGCAAACTGATTATCATTTTAATAAACCTAATAATAAGCCTTTAATGAACCTTCTACTTGACTGTAATCAGCGTCTCGTCTTCGTGTCGCTGGTTGGCTGTGACTGCTGTTCCTTCATTGTGATTTCTTTCTCTTACAGGTGACTGTAAACCATCTGAGGTGAAGGACTTCACTGCGGATTACCTGGAGAAGGTGGTGGAGCCGTGTGATTGGCAGGCGCTGTGGCACACTGATGTGTTTGATGTTCTGATTGAAGTAAGTGAGGCTGAAGGGATGGCTGAAAATGACACTGTATTAAAATGGAATTCCACCAGTTTTTAGAATTCCTTCATATTTAAATTTGGTAAGAAATGGTTTACTGTACTCACCTGTATGCCTTGTACGGCGTGCAAGCATGATTGTCGTCCCTTCTACTAAAAACACACCACTTCTATGAACAGGTTTATCAATGCTTACAATAGCACTGCGCCCTTGTGCTGCTTGTTAATGTTGGAGTGGAGCTGAAAATGGATTACAACACTGACATCTAGTGGTCAGAGGTTTAAACACAACACGCAGTGTTTCACTGTCTGCCAGGAATCTGTGTATCGATACTGTGTCTTTGAGAATCGATACAGTATCACTAAACATAATATCCCGATATTCGATATTTTGATATTTTCTTACACTCCTAACAAACGTGGAAATTAAACTTCTCTTAGTTCAAGTGCTCAAACTAAAGGAGTGAAGATCAGACATCAAACGTGTTTTAAATCAGCTACATTGGGGGTATTGGTAGTGGTGGGGGGCCTCATTTGTTGTATGCCTTGTAGGCTGTTTATGTTGTGTACTGTATGTTTTACAATGGAAATCAGTGGAACCTAAGTATTTCTATTGGTCCAGTCATCATGAAATTGTTCCACAAACATCAGTTGCTGCATTTAATTAATGTAGTAACATAAAAAGCACCAAAAAATATGTTTTTCATTGGATTGGTATGTTGTATAGGTGATGGACATTGTGTATGTTGCATACTTAAAACAGCCAGAACATTAAAAACACCTCATTGTTTCTACTTTCACTGCCTATTAGATCAGCTCCACTGACCGTATAGGAACTGTAGTTCATCTGTTTCTCTGTATACTTTAAACACAGTGTCCACTCACTGTCCACTCTATTAGACACTCCTACTACTTGCTGGTCCACCTTGTAGATGTAAAGTCAGAGACAGTAGCTCATCTGCTGCTGCACAGTTTGTGTTCCTCTAGTTCTTCATCAGTGGACACAGGACGCCGCCCACAGGACACTGCTGTCTGGATACTTTTGGTTGTCTAACAGTGATGCTAAGGTGTTTAAACATGGAGGAGGTTTTAATGTTATGGCTGATTAGTGTATATTTTATATGTGTATGCTGTGTATGTTGTATACGTAGTGGATTTTGTGTATATTTTATGTTGTATAATAATGTTATATATTTTATGTCTTTATATGCTGTGTGTGTTGTGTAGGTGGTGGATGTTGTATATATTTTATGTTATATATATATTCTGTGTGGTTTATATGCTGTGTGTGTTGTGTAGGTGGTGGATGTTGTATATATTTTATGTTATATATATTTATATTCTGTGTGGTTTATATACTGTGTATGTTGTGTAGGTGGTGGATGTTATATATATTTTCTATGTGGTTTATATACTGTGTAGGTGGTGGATGATGTTTTATATATATATATATATATATATATATATATATATATATATATATATACATATTCTGTGTGGTGTATATACTGTGTATGTTGTGTAGGTGGTGGATGTTGTATATATTTTCTATGTGGTTTATATACTGTGTATGTTGTGTAGGTGGATGATGTTATATATATATATTCTGTGTGGTTTATATACTGTGTATGTTGTGTAGGTGGTGGATGTTGTATATATTTTCTGTGTGGTTTATATACTGTGTATGTTGTGTAGGTGGTGGATGATGTTATATATATATATTCTGTGTGGTTTATATGCTGTGTATGTTGTGTAGGTGGTGGATGATGTTATATATATATATTCTGTGTGGTTTATATGCTGTGTATGTTGTGTAGGTGGTGGATGTTGTATATATTTTCTGTGTGGTTTATATACTGTGTATGTTGTGTAGGTGGATGATGTTATATATATATATTCTGTGTGGTTTATATGCTGTGTATGTTGTGTAGGTGGTGGATGTTGTATATATTTTCTGTGTGGTTTATATACTGTGTATG
Source organism: Megaleporinus macrocephalus (assembly GCA_021613375.1). Classification (NCBI taxonomy): domain Eukaryota; kingdom Metazoa; phylum Chordata; class Actinopteri; order Characiformes; family Anostomidae; genus Megaleporinus; species Megaleporinus macrocephalus. Next base: position 32,318,742 of record CM038728.1, on the reverse strand, counting down.
TTGTGTAGGTGGTGGATGATGTTATATATATATATATTCTGTGTGGTTTATATGCTGTGTATGTTGTGTAGGTGGTGGATGATGTTATATATATATATATTCAGTGTGGTTTATATGCTGTGTATGTTGTGTAGGTGGTGGATGTTATATATATATATTCAGTGTGGTTTATATACTGTGTATGTTGTGTAGGTGGATGATGTTATATATATATATATATATTCTATGTGGTTTATATGCTGTGTATGTTGTGTAGGTGGTGGATGTTGTATATATTTTATGTTATATATATATTCAGTGTGGTTTATATGCTGTGTATGTTGTGTAGGTGGTGGATGTTATATATATATATTCTGTGTGGTTTATATACTGTGTATGTTGTGTAGGTGGTGGATGATGTTATATATATATATATTCTGTGTGGTTTATATGCTGTGTATGTTGTGTAGGTGGTGGATGATGTTATATATATATATATTCAGTGTGGTTTATATGCTGTGTATGTTGTGTAGGTGGTGGATGTTATATATATATATTCAGTGTGGTTTATATGCTGTGTATGTTGTGTAGGTGGTGGATGATGTTATATATATATATATTCAGTGTGGTTTATATGCTGTGTATGTTGTGTAGGTGGTGGATGATGTTATATATATATATATATTCAGTGTGGTTTATATGCTGTGTATGTTGTGTAGGTGGTGGATGTTATATATATATATTCAGTGTGGTTTATATGCTGTGTATGTTGTGTAGGTGGTGGATGATGTTATATATATATATATTCTGTGTGGTTTATATGCTGTGTATGTTGTGTAGGTGGTGGATGTTGTATATATATATTCAGTGTGGTTTATATGCTGTGTATGTTGTGTAGGTGGTGGATGATGTTATATATATATATATATTCTGTGTGGTTTATATACTGTGTATGTTGTGTAGGTGGTGGATGTTATATATATATATTCTGTGTGGTTTATATACTGTGTATGTTGTGTAGGTGGTGGATGTTATATATATATATATTCTGTGTGGTTTATATACTGTGTATGTTGTGTAGGTGGTGGATGATGTTATATATATATTCTGTGTGGTTTATATGCTGTGTATGTTGTGTAGGTGGTGGATGATGTTATATATATATTCTGTGTGGTTTATATACTGTGTATGTTGTGTAGGTGGTGGATGTTATATATATATATATATATTCTGTGTGGTTTATATACTGTGTATGTTGTGTAGGTGGTGGATGTTGTATATATTTTCTGTGTGGTTTATATGCTGTGTATGTTGTGTAGGTGGTGGATGATGTTATATATATATTCTGTGTGGTTTATATGCTGTGTATGTTGTGTAGGTGGTGGATGATGTTATATATATATATTCTGTGTGGTTTATATGCTGTGTATGTTGTGTAGGTGGTGGATGTTGTATATATTTTATGTTATATATATATTCAGTGTGGTTTATATGCTGTGTATGTTGTGTAGGTGGTGGATGTTGTATATATTTTATGTTATATATATTTTCTATGTGGTTTATATACTGTGTATGTTGTGTAGGTGGTGGATGTTGACTATAAGGAGCTACGGGCAAAGGTGGAATTGGTCCTGCCGCTGCAGTGTGCGACTCGAGGCTGTGAGCTCACAGAGGAGGCGATGAAGACGCTTCTGGAGGCCACGCTGAATAAAGTGCCTCTTCAGGAGCTGCATGCGGTTTATGAGGAATCTGGAGACTTTGATCAGACGGCTTTGGCCCTGGAACACCTCAGGTTCATCTCTCTTTACTTCACTCTACAGCTTTCACTGTTTATCATATCAGCATGTGAGGAATCTTTAGGCAGAGGTAGACTATAGGTCAATATTGTGTCAATATTATTATTATTAGGGGTGCACCGATACCACTTTTTCCAGCTTTTCAGGTATCTGCCGATACCGATACCGATACCATCTCTGACTTAAATGCTCCATATATGGCTATAAAGCCTGGTATTTATAGTGTTCCACTTTTTATATGTTGTATTTTTTATGTCTTATCCTGAATAAGATATAATAACCTTGAAAGAACACCATTTACTGGTGGAGTAACTGCACAGTAAAAAGTTTCAGAGCTATGAAAAAAAAAAATTGCCACAATGCAGAAACACATGCAGCTATTTAGTTAATAAGCTTCATGGTATCGGTGCTCTCTATTGTCGATACGATACTGTGTGTAAGTGCCAGTGTTGGCGCCAATACCGTATCGGTATCGGTGCAACACTAATTATTATTATTATTATTATTATTATTATTATTATTATAAATGTTACTGTGCCATTAGGAGTATATTGTTGATTTTATCCATATTTAAAAACACTAACCAGCTTTGGTTATAAAGAGAGCACAGTCAGTCCTGTTTAAATGGATTTAGTGCAGCACAGTGAGTGAAATGTTGAAAAGTCATTATTTTTAATGGCAGTTTTTAAATGCGAGCTATTAGTGAGTTTTGTATGTGTCAAATATTGTGGATGTGTATCAGGTATTTCAAAAATCTCTTTAATTATAAAAATATTATAATATTTGCCATATCGCCCACCTCTGTCTGTAAGTCAGTAACAAGAAAAGTCAAGTAATCAATGACCAGTAAGCTGAAATTAATTGACCTCAACAATAAAAAGCTGACCGAGTCTTTAAAATAATCTAAAGTAGATGATATACACTCACTAAACACTTAATTAGAAACACCTTATTGTATCTACACCCATCCACTGACCATACAGGACCTCCACTCACTGTCCACTGTATCAGCTCCACTGACCATACAGGAGCTCCACTCACTGTCCACTGTATCAGCTCCACTGACCATACAGGACCTCCCCTCACTGTCCACTGTATCAGCTCCACTGACCATACAGGAGCTCCACTTACAGACTGCAGTTCATCTGATTCTCTGTATACTTTATTACTCTGTTCTGATGATCAGGACCCCCACAGGACCACCACAGAGCAGATACTATTAGGGAAATGGATCATTCTCAGCACTGCAGTGACACTGACATGGTGGTGGTGTGTTATAGTGTATGTGTGTTGTGCTGGTGTGAGTGGATCAGACACAGCAGTGTCACTGCTGGACTGAGAATCGTCCACCAACCAAAACTATCCAGACAGCAGTGTCCTGTGGGCGGCGTCCTGTGTCCACTGATGAAGAACTAGAGGAACACTGGAGCTACTGTCTCTGACTTTACATCTACAAGGTGGAGCAGCAAGTAGTAGGAGTGTCTAATAGAGTGGGCAGTGAGTGGACACAGTGTTTAAACACTCCAGCAGCAGCACTGCTGTGTCTGATCCACTCACACCAGCACGTCAGTGTCACTGCAGTGCTGAGAATGATCCATAGTACCTGCTCCGTGGGGTTCCTGTCCATTGAAGAACAGGAGCATCTGTGGTGGAACTACAAAGTGCTCCTATATGGAGCTGCTATATATATATATATATATATATATATATATATATGTGTGTGTGTGTGTGTGTGTGTGTGTGTGTGTGTGTGTGTGTGCGCGCTCATGCACAGCAGGATGCTAATGTTTACTGACATCCTGAATAGAATCAGCTGGAGTGGTTGTGAGGTATGTAGGTCACACAGACATTTTAAATGTAAATATTGTGCAGAATTCTCTAGAACATGTCCAGGTATGTTGTGGCAGGCTGGAAACAAGCTGCCACAACCTGTCAGCGGGTTCTCTTTCGTTTAGCAAACAGCCCTTGAAATATTGTTCACAGTCCTGGGTGTGGGAGATGTGATGGGGGTGTGTAAGCAGAAGTTTGGGAGAACCTGGTTGTGTGTTGTAAGTCCTGCAGGTGTTCAGTGCTCCATCCTAAACACAGAAGAGAGTCATTTATCGTGAAACCGTATCATCACAGTGACCACCTCTGTGTTGTTGTTGTTGTTGCTGTGCAGGTTTTTCTACAAGCACATCTGGAGGAAGTGGGACGAGGAAGATGAGGATGATGAGTTTGATTACTTTGTGCGCTGCGTGGAGCCTCGTCTCAGACTGTAAGTCTGTTTTTATTTATTTATTTATTTATTTTTGTTTTGATTTAGTTTTTTCCTCCCAGCTTTTCACCATCACAGTCTGTAAATCACTGCAGTGTCTTCTCTCCGTCACGCAGCTCACTCACTCACCAGCAGGTGGTGGTGTTTACCTGGTTATTCATAGGCCATGTTTCAGTGCTGCGGTGAGAGAGATGCCGGAAAGGTCTCGTAGTGAGGGGACTCTTAAACACCCAAACTTAAATATATATGCAGCAGCTTGGTTAGCGTTTGCTATTGTATCTAACCCACTACACTACACTACCACTACACCACTGTACTAACCACTACACCACCGTACTAACCACTACACCACCGTACTAACCACTACACCACCATACTAACCACTACACCACCATACTGACCACTACACCACCATACTGACCACTACACCACCATACTAACCACTACACCACCATACTAACCACTACACCACCATACTGACCACTACACCACCATACTAACCATTACACCACCATACTAACCACTACACCACCGTACTAACCACTACACCACTGTACTAACCACTACACCACCATACTAACCACTACACCACCGTACTAACCACTACACCACCGTACTAACCACTACACCACCGTACTAACCACTACACCACCGTACTAACCACTACACCACCGTACTAACCACTACACCACCGTACTAACCACTACACCACAATACTAACCACTACACCACCATACTAACCACTACACCACCATACTAACCACTACACCACCATACTAACCACTACACCACCACACTAACCACTACACCACCGTACTAACCACTACACCACCGTACTAACCACTACACCACCGTACTAACCACTACACCACCGTACTAACCACTACACCACCGCGTGTGATATTAATAAGAATATAATAATTTCAAATATGTAAAAGACTAACATTTTAAAACTAATTCTGCTCCCAAATCTCCGTTCTTTGCGGAATTTTCATAACGGTTTTATTTTTATTTATTTTTTTATTTACTGCATGCTGTATGTTTACATATACTGATGGGGCTGCAAGGATGCCTCAGTTGACGTCCTTAAAATCACTCTGAACGTGGGCTCCATTTCTAGCCTCTGTGCGAACATCCCTCGCTTTAGAACAGCCTCCTATGACGTAGCGACCGGGAAATGTAGCCTAGACTTTAAAACGCAGCTACTGACTCATTAGGAGGCGGGGCTTAAAGACAGAGGCTCTAACGGGGTGTTTCGGACACAAGGTGAATGCAGATGTAGAGTAGGAGGGAAAAGACTTATAGAGGCATTTCGTCGCTATCCAATGATAAACATGTCTCAATTTCTGTCAGTTTTTATTTCTTTCATAATTTGAACATTTTCAGTATGAATATGTATGGACCAATAGAAATCGGGTTTCATTGACTTTAATAGAGCCCAACATTGAAATGATCAATGCTAATAATAAGTGTAGTAGATTCCCTTTTAATAATATCCTTCTTTATTTAACGTTGTCCTAACACGTTCCGAGTTCTTACTGGATACGTTTATTAATGCATGGCCTGTGAGCTGGCCGTCTGGTCCACTTCAAGCCTACATAGCATAAAATCTCAGTCTTCTTCTTGGGGGATGGTCAGAGAAATGCCTGGAGATTAATTTAAAGAAAATAATGACACAGTTGCACTAACCCACTCTGCTTTATTATGCTGTTCCAATGCCTACCACCGGGTGGCAGTGTTCACCAAATTATTAATAGCACATCACATTCCCTGCTCACAGCACAGTGCCAGCTTTCACTGGCGTAACTCTGTCCACTGGCTTCGTCACACTGTTGTGCAGTGCCAACACCAGGTGGCAGCGTTTCCTCAATAATTGATTTTTCATCTTATTATCCACTTTATTCAATATCTGCTGTTACTCGCAGCCCGGGGACGAAGCCCGCTCGGGTTTTTATGGATTACTTTTAAATCTCAAATACAGCATTTACAGCACTCGATAAAGCTTTTTCTTACAGGTGAGGCAGAATTAAATGCCGGCAGCTCCTCTGTTCGTATGTGAATGTATTCGTTGTTTTGGATTCTCTGGCTGTTCAGCCTCATTCGGTACCAGCAGACGTTCTGGCTCTTCCTGCTGAATGATTGAGTTTTTGATGATTTGGGCTGGACTCTCACTCAATACAGTGCAATATCACACCATTCCTGCCTCTCTTATTTAAGAGCTGCTGTGAGAAAAGACGTATGGACTACTAAAAAGAGCCAATCAGAACATCCTTCAGTCTTGGTTCAGAGATGGGAGGTCTGTGGACACGCTTCAGTATAGGGTTTAAACCTGTGACCTCACAAGGACTTTGTTACAGTTCTTTAGGAAGCCGTTCATAACAGTGACAATTAGATTCATTTGGGGACCATTTTGATTTTTTAAATTTATTTTTATTGATAATGAATTTTATACCTGTTATTTATATGATATACCTGTTATTTACCAAATCATGCTATATGGATATCGGAATTGTTCTTTTAGGGATGCTCTAATAAGGAAATTCTTGCTCAAAGCCACTATCTTATATATTTCATGTTCAGATTTGCCTAAACACAAACATTTTAATGAAAAAAAAAACTAGAAACACACATATATAAGTGGTTAAATAGGCAGTAAGATTAATCAAATAAATATATTTTTAATACAGTAAACTCAAATCATATGGTTATCATATGATTTTATATATTTATATGTGTGTATATTTAAAAACATTTTTCTTTTAATTAGGATATACTGTGCAATACTTCGACACTCCGGGACGTTATCATATTTAAAAAGCTAATTTAATTTTAATTTTATTATTATTATTATTATTATTATTATTATTATTATTATTATTATTATTATTATTATTATTATTATGTTTTTATTATTTGTTTTTTTATTATTTTAATTTAATTTTAAAGCTGTTGTAATCATAAAAAACTAAAAACATCACATAAAAGTGGTTAAAAGGCAGTAAAATATATACCTGTTCAATACAGTAAACAAGAATCATATGGTTATCTGCTAACAATTTTATATATTTATGTGTGTGTATATATAAAAACATTTTTTCTTTTATTTAGGATATATACAGTACTGTGTAGAAGTTTAACTTTAGGACATTATTATATATACAAAGCTATTTTTTACCCAAACAGAAAGTTTCTATTTACTGAAAATAGTGCTTTAACATACGTCAGTGTTTTTATTTAACCCTTTCCAAGCTTCTCCTAAACAACCCAGTATTATTATCAGTTCTCATCTAATACCTGCTTTGACTGCTCAGTACTTCATTAAAATAAATCAAGATTTGCTGCTCAAGGAACCGAATACATTCATACAATGTCTGGGGCGTCCAGGAGAAATCTGGAACCTAACTTTGTTCTTCAAACTAGAGCTCAAGATCTGATCTCTCACAATAACATATTCATGTTACTTTGTATTGTATATATGATTATTTACATCTGTTCTAATCAGATCTGCTGTTCTTACTGGTGATCAGACACTTACTGATCAGATAAAGGCTTTTAAACTATCAGCTCAGTTGCCTTTTCTATAATAGTGTATATTTAAAAGTATCCCAGTTATTATATTAATTATGTTGCGTATAGATATTGTGATATATAGCTGTATTAAATATAATGTCCTGTCTGTGTGAAGGTACTATGATATTCTGGAGGACCGCGTGCCGGCGGGGCTGGTGGAGGAGTATCACTCGGTCCTGCAGCGTTGTTCCCAGACGTTCCGGGAGTTTTCCAGCCTGCGGAATGGCCTGAGCAGCGACTCCGAGTCGGAGCTGGACAACGTGTCCATGGTGGAGGGGCTGCGCATGTACGAGCAGATGGAGGCACTCAAACGCAAACTGCGCATCATCGAGAACCCGCTGCTCAGGTTGGCGAGAGAACGAGGGCGTGCTGGCGCTGGGTGGAGATTAGAGCCGAGCAATATCGTTCACATTCAGCGTAGCGTTAAATCTGCTCATTTCCAAACTTAACAGCTTATACTCCATATACTGATTATTATAAATTCAGTACAAATATAAATCTATCACAGTGACCATTTAAACGAATTCAGTAAGACTGAATAAGCTTCACCAACTATTTAAAATTGCTTCATAATTTAGCGTTTGGGATGTAAACATTCAGAGTGGGTTTAGTGTGAACTGGTGCAGATGTTGTTTACAGTGGTGGTGATGGGAACCAGGGGTCTCCATGTCTACAACACAAATATGGACGTATGTGGGCATTTATGGCTGTTAATTTAGGTTGGACGTCTGCTTTCATTCACCACCACAGAGCGTTTCACACCGAACCTCTCTGCATGGCTTTATTTACATGTTAACTGTTTGTTAATGGTGGAGGGATACATGCAGGGTGTTGTGAGGTAAAGTAGTCCCCAAAGAAAACATATTATTTTCAGATTTTCCCGATTTTACCCTCCTCAGCATTCCATACAGAAGACACTAGTGTGTGTGTTTCTACTAAATTCAGTGTCTAAAAAAAATTTCTGTGCAGAAAATTTGAAAATTTGCTGTAATTCCCCTTCAATTGCCCTCTAAGTGCATATCTTCCACTGCTATAGGGATAAACAGCATTTGATTCCACATTAAATATTTATTTTCTTTGTTTTTTTGTTCAAACATTGCAATTTTTATCGCAATAAATAATAACAACCTGACTTTCTTCCCCCTCAACGTCTTTCAGCCCCACCGTCCTGTAAATCAGAGCTGTTGTAATTTTTTTTTAATGTAGCCCCTCAGAGGTGAGTTAAAGTTGCATTGCATTTTTAAAGATCCCTGTAGACACAACTAGTCACACTCAGATGCTGCTAGCTGTCAACAAATTGATCACAGCAGTCCTGTCTGATCTTTAAATCTGCCTGTGTGTGTTAGAGACTGCTGAGGAGGGGTCAGTATGTGGTCAGCAGCTCGTTAAAGCAGTCTGTTTGTCTGTATCCCCCGCAGGTATGTGCTGGGCTACAGGATGAACTGCGGTCAGCAGTCTTGCAGTGCTAAAGGTGAGCGGCCCGGCGGGGTCAGGGTGGTGCACGTGGTGTCCAGTTCCAGCAGCGTCCAGCTTCTCCACGGATTAATGACAGAAAAGCTTCTCCCGCTTTACTCCGGCAAGGAGTTTGAGGTGCAGGTACGAAAACTCCCTTCTTCTCCAACTGCCTGTTAATTATTATTTATTTTTATTATTATTATTATTATTAATTATTATTTATTTTAATGCTTTGGTCACTTAAAAGGCCCATTATTAGATTATTATTTACATTTTATATTCGTTTATTTTAATGTAATATGTAAACATTATTGTTTTTACATATTAAGGCTGTGTATTGGCAAGAACCTGCCGATGCAATACATATTGTGATACAGCGGTTACGATTCAAAATGCTATTAAAACTCACAACTGTATGAACAGGTTTGCCAATGCTTACAATAGCACTGCGCCCTTGTGCTGCTTGTTAATGTTGGAGTGGAGCTGAAAATGGATTACAACACTGCCATCTAGTGGTCAGAGGTTTAAACACAACACACAATGATTCACTGTCTGTCAGGAATCTGTGTATTGATACTGTTTTTGAGAATCGTTACAGTATCACCAAACATAATATCCTGATATTCGATATTTAGATATTTTCTTACACCCCTATAAAAAATACTGTTTACTGTCCCATCCATACAGTCCAGTTATATGTAACTAGTTTTCAGTTTGTTGTTTTTGTGATGTCACAAAAACCTACATGTAGATGTAGCCTTTAGCAGTTCATATCTGTACATACTGTAGGTAGGTGAAGGTAGTGCTAGACAGTTTACCTGTACACAGGTAGGTGAAGGTAGTGCTAGACAGTTTACGTGTGTGTGTGTGTGTGTATGTATATATATATATATATATATATATATATATATATATATATATATAATTTATTTATATATATGTAGTAGGGGTGTAATAAAATATCGAATATCAGGATATTATGTTTGGTGATACTGTATCGATTCTGAAAACACAGTATCAATACACAGATTCCATGCAGACAGTGAATTATTGTGTGTTGTGTTTAAACCTCTGACCACTAGATGGCAGTGATGTAATCCATTTTCAGCTCCAATCCAACATTAACAAGCAGCACAAGGGCGCAATGCTATTGTAAGCATTGACAAACCTGTTCATACAGTGGTATGTTTTAATAGTAGGATTTGAAAAATCACGGTATATTACTTAGTTTGCAGTATCACGATACATTGCAATATATTGAATCGTGACAGCTGTATCACAATACGTATTGTATCGCCAGGTTTTTACCAATACACAGCCCTAATATATACATGTGTGTGTGTGTGTGTGTGTGTGTGTGACTAATATTCTTTACTTGTCTGTTAATCTGCACACAAACATTGTGTATTGATTATCATCCAGGATGTTTGGTAAAAGCTCTCGTAGTAATTTCTGTGATAGCTGTGATTAAAAACTGTTTCTGGTACGGAGCTCTGCAGACGTGTTGCAGTTTTTAAGTTTTATTTTCTCTGTTTTTGATGAAAAAGCGGTGTGACTAGACTGGTTCACTGGAACTGACAGCGTTTTGCCCGTGAGCCTCGCCGGGTCGTGCGCCTGCAGGCGAAATGCTGTCGATTCTTGTGAGCTTGTCCAGTTACACCGCTTTTGTGTCAAAACCAGGAACTACATCTAAAAGATTCTGATCCGTGAGTGTGGAGCCTTCCTTCCTTTTTCATGTTTGGAGCATTTGAAGTTGACACTACAAGAGTTCACTGCACCCCCTGGATGCCCCCCACACGTTTATAAGACATTTATAAATACGTCCTGCTCTATTAGGTGACATTTAAAGGTCCTGTTCCTTACATTACCTATACTTTCTGATTTTCTTTATTTTTTTTTTTTACCCGAATAATGTATGTGTGTTTATGTACTAGTAAAAAATTCATTACCAGCAGCGCCTTTTAAACTGATATGCAAATGAGCTTCGTTTGGATTGGCTGCCTGAATTTTGCCACCAAAAAAAGAAAGACTCTTCCTCTCTTGGTGACCCCTCCCCCTCTTTACTTCTGAAAGACTCCACCTCTCTGAGTGACCCCTCCCCCTCTTTACTTCTGAAGGACTCTGTCTCTCTTGGTGACCCCTCCCCCTCTTTACTTCTGAAAGACTCCACCTCTCTGGGTGACCCCTCCCCCTCTTTACTTCTGAAAGACTCCACCTCTCTGAGTGACCCCTCCCCCTCTTTACTTCTGAAGGACTCTGTCTCTCTGAGTGACCCCTCCCCCTCTTTACTTCTGAAGGACTCTGTCTCTCTTGGTGACCCCTCCCCCTCTTTACTTCTGAAAGACTCCACCTCTCTGAGTGACCCCTCCCCCTCTTTACTTCTGAAGGACTCTGTCTCTCTGTGTGACTCCTCCCCCTCTTCTGAAAGACTCCACCTCTTTGGGAGGATCTTTTATACCCAGTCATGTTACTGACCGATTACAAATTAACCTAATTACCTGTGAGTATTTTGAGTATTGCACAGCTTTGCCAGTTTTGTTGCTCCTGTCCCAACATTTTCGGAACCTGTTGCTTATTTAACATGTTCTGTTTTTAATTGTAGTGTCCAAGCTTTTACAGGGTCGTACGTAGATAAGTTTGTAGATACACTACATTACCAAAAGTATTGCTCGTCTATCTTCACCTGCATATGAACTTGACGTCCCATTCTTAATGCATAGGGTTTAATATGATGTCGGCCCAACCTTTGCAGCTATAACAGCTTCAGCTCTTCTGGAAAGTCTCTCCACACGGTTTAGGAGAGTGTTTATGGGAATGTTGGACCGTTCTTCCAGAAGCTCATCTGTGAGGTCAGACACTGATGTTGGACGAGAAGGTCTGGCTCACAGTCTCACAACATCCTATAGGTGTTCTATCAGGTTGAGGTCAGGACTCTGTGCATGCCAGTAAAGTTCACCAAACTCACTCCTCCATGTCTTTATGGAGCTGCTTTTGTGCACTGGTGGGCCGTCATGTTGGAACAGGAAGAGGCCGTCCCCAAACTGTCCACGGTTGGGAGAATGAAATTTTCTATTGGTCTGTTGGCCATGGAAGTAATTGGAACGCCTGAATTCAGTGATTTGGATGGGCAAGTGAATACTTTTGACAAGATAGTGTATATTTTTAGCGATGGAAGGATAGATTGGCTCTTTTTAATCATTTTTTAATATTTTAAATCAAAATATGTGGTCGGTGATCGGCTGATATTTCTCCAGTTTAGCCGATCCCAAAAGCCGATCGATGGCATTACACAAATGAGCCTAATTTCTGTATTTCCAGCTAGCGTTTCATCCAGGAGGAGGAGGAGCCCTCCGTGAAACCCCCTCTGGGCAGGTCCCTGCAATTCCTATCTACACCACTAGGTGGAAATACATACTTTAATTTTCCACAGACTGACTAAAGCAGCGGCCTCGCGAGAGCAGTTTAAGCGTTCACTGCATGCGCTGATAGAAAACATCGTCCGTCTGACAGTTTGTTACCGTATGAGACTCAGACTCATCCAGAACGTTCTGTAACATCTGTAACATCAATGTGTCTCATTTAAGAACCAAGATATTTAAGACATTTAACTAATCTGATACGACACTTCAGAGACACCACACAGCTGAAGACAGTGAGTATCAGTAAACAGCAGAGCTAGAACACACACAGCTAACACAAAACAAACAAACAACCCAGAACACCTACAGACCAGATCTGACCGGTACAAACAGAACAGCAGCAGCCAGAGAGCTAAAGAACCACAGCCAGAGTGATTGAGAAATATAGCCCTGCCGTGGCATATAGCCCCGCCCTCTATCGGTATCAGCTATTGACCGATCATGCTGAAAGTTAATCGGCGATCGGAATCGGCCTCAAAAACGCTGGTTGGTCCATCTCTAATATATTAAGGACTGAACGGCATGAGTTTAACAGTGATTACATGCTGCTTCAAACTGTCGTAAGAAAAATGAGACTAAACTCCTGATATGGGCCCTTTAAAGACAACTCATGTCGTATGCAATAATAAAATTTTATTTTCAATTTGTTGCAGTAGTGTATTCTTGAAATATAATTTTTTAATTCAATGTTTTGTCATATCACCAAGAGTATCGTTATCACAAAGATACCACATCGCCCACCCCTAGTAAGGACTGGAGTTTTGGATGGTGGATTGGAGCACAGCATGCTTATACATATCTAAAGAAAAGAGCTTTCTACTTGATTTAAAGGCTGTTATTGATATGTATTGATTATTGGTAAGTGTTCCTAGTCTGACTATATTTAAATCTTAAAAAAGGAATATAAATGGATCTTAAATCTTTAGGTGTTTGGAATTGAAATCAATATCATCCACAAAAAGAATGTTCATATCAATCGAGTGCTGATGTTAGACTGCTCTGTAGTGAAGGGTTGTCTACCGAAGTGTGTGTCTGTGTGTGTGTGTGTGTGTGTGTCTGTGTGTGTGTGTGTGTGTGTGTGTAAATTAGTAGGTTTATTTTTAGGTTTGTTAAAGTGTTGTTTCTCGTCTGGGCTGCGTTTGATCTTTCTTGTTCTGTGTGCAAAAGCGCTGGCAGAGACTAAACTCCTGATATGGGCCCTTTAAAGACGTGGCGTTAAAGCTAGGTGTGCTCAGTGTTTTTGAGCGACAGCGCACATCTGTTCCCATCACGTCCGCCTCACTCTTCCATTTAGCTCTTCCGTGCACTCTCACTGAAAGGGCACTATTTCACCGCTTTCTGATCATAAACACGTAAAAGGCTTTACAGCCGCCTCCTCTGAGTGTATAATGACCCAGTTAAAATCTGCAGCGCTGCAGGCTTCTCTGGCCTCTTCGATCCATCTGTCTTGCACTCGGATTGCGTGATGGAAGGTGGGGCTGCCTGTCGGACACACAAGCGCGGGCTGCACGATACGGGCGAATGACACACTGCTGCGTACCGCGGCTGCAGAATACAATAGCGTATAATGGAAGCACATTCATTCATTTAATTCAGTTAAAGAGCAAATTAGTTTGCGTTTGGTGTTTTGATGTACCGGAACATTCCAATGTCGTCGCTATACAACATATAAATCACGTATCCAATATATCAACTTTACTGTAAACATATTAATTTACTGGTTAAACGTATTTATTTGGGTTTTGTTTAGTCCGCATAATTATGGTTTATATTAGAGATGGACCGATCAGCATTTTTGAGGTCCATTCTGATCGTCGATCACCTTAAAACGCGATCGGCCGATAGCCGATACCGATAGAGGGCGGGGTATATGCCACGACAGGGCTACATGTAGTTATTAGCGCAAGCAAGTCATGAAACATGGTCTAAACTGGTTTATTACCATTTTTAACAAACTCATATGAAACAGTATAATATTCTAAACTAAATTAACAGTAAATAAACAAAGTAAATCAAACAAATATCCCCAAAACTGCAATCATTACATTTAGACCCTTAGTTTAAAACTAAAAAAGCAAATTAAATACATGTAGTCAAGACTGCTGTCATTAAACTCAGACTCTGTTATTTTAAACTAAATCTGTAATCATGAAATGTAGAATATTGAATTGTTGCTGCTGTTCTGTTCGTACCGGTCAGATCTGGTCTGTAGGTGTTCTGGGTTATTAGTTTGTGTTAGCTGTGTGTGCTAGCTCTGCTGTTACTGATACTCACTGTATTCAGCTGTGTGCAGTGCTGTATCAGATTAGAAGTGTTAAATATCTTGGTTCCTCAGCGAGACACGGTTAATTTTACAGATTTTAGAAACGCTCTGGATGAGTCTGAGTCACAACAAGCTGCTAGATGGACGCAACGCAATGGATTTAGTCAGTCTGTGGAAAATGAAAGGGTGTGTGTTTCTACCTAGTGGTTCAGATAGGAATTGCAGGGAGCTGGCCGGAGGGGGTTTCAACGAAACGCTAGCTGGAAATACAGAAATTAGGCTCATTTACAGAAATTAGGCTCTCTCGGGATCAGCTAAATTGGAGAAATATCGGCCGATCACCAATCACATATTTTGATTAAAAATCAGCCAATACTGATACATAGCCCATCGATCCTTCCATCTCTAGTTTATATATGACTTGAATAAAGTAAGGACTAGGGCTGTGCCATATCGTATCATATACAATAATATCGCCAACATTTTTGAACATCGTGAACGATATTATACCCTGAAATATCGTGCCATATCACCCATCACTAATTATCACACCAGGTACTACTTTTACTGTTTTTAGCCAAAAAAAAAATCACACTTTTCTCATTTCCCATTATATATCTACTAGAGACAGATTTTATCTCCAGTATCATTCACTTTACTTCAGTCCTGGATATATGGAGATATTTGAAGTGCATTATTTAGTATAAGATATTCTGGATCATTGACTTCTGTTACAATCTGATAAAAAAATTCTTGTATTTTTTAATATCTCAGTTAGGGGTGTGCCATATCATATCGTATGCAATAATAAAATTTTATTTTCATTTTGTTGCAATTTTTTTTTTAATTCAATATTTTGTCATATCGCCACTAGTATCATTATCGCAAAAATATCATGAAATATCGTGATATTATTCTAGGGCCATATCGGCCACCTCTAGTTAGGACTGGAGTTTTGAATCGTGGGTTGGAGCACAGCATGCTTCTACATATCTAAAGAAAAGAGCTTTCTACTTGATTTAAAGGCTGTTATTGGTAAGTGTTCCAAGTCTGACTATATTCAATTCTTAAAAAAGGAATATAAATTGATCTTAAATTTTCAGGTATTGGGAATTAAAATCAATATCAGCCACAAAAGAATGTTCATATCAGTCGAGTGCTGATGCCTAGGCTTGCTGCTGTGTAGTGAAGGGTTGTCTACAGAAGTGTGTGTGTGTGTGTGTGTGTGTGTGTGTGTGTGTGTAAAGCAGTGGGATTTGTTTTAGGTTTGTTAAAGTGCTGTTTCTCGTCCGGGCTGCGTTTGATCTTTCTTGTTCTGTGTGCAGTTCCTTCCCACAAGGCCGTGCTGGAGTGTTTTGTGTGTGTGTGTGTGTGTGTGTGTGTGTGTGTGTGTGACTCAACTTTGTGCCTGAAGCTCTTCTTTTGTGCGAGTGCATGTAGTGTAAATGTTTGAAATACGTTTTATTTCATTCATGCGTTCAGATTAAGACAAGCGTGTATTTTCAGGATAACTCCACCAAACTTTCTGCATAATTAAACACTTAGGATATAAACAGTCGTTCAGAGTGGGTTCGGTGTGAAACTGCTGTTCTAGATACAGTCAGATCTGTTCACAGTGGTGGTGAATGGAACCAGACGTCCACCTCTAAAAGCTCCTCACAGAAAGTTCTTACAGTAGATGTTATAAATACACTGTCTGATTCTGAGACGCTGTTTATGATAGTTTAGAGAAGATCTCAGTCTTAAACTGCATTCATGGTGGAGGGATACATGCAGGACGCTGTGAGGTTCAAATAGTCCCCAAAGAAAACCTAGTATTTTCAGATCTTCCACATTTTACCTTCAACATCCAGATAAACTCGTGTAGCTTCACTGGTGGGTTTGTTAGTAAGTAAAATGTCTGTATTTGTGTTTAGACGTAGTGACTCCTGGTTACCATGACCACCACTGTAAACATCATCACCACTGGCATCCACTGATATGTTGATATCTGATAATAGTTTTATATTATTGATAAATAATAAATAATTAATATGTTGTGAATGATTTGTTTTCCTCAGTTTCACAGTGACCCCTCAGTAGCAGTCGCTTCCTGTTACGAAGGTGATGTGGTCATTGTTTGCCCCGGTCACTACACAGTCACCAACTCCATCAGCATCGCCGACTCTATCCTGGTGGAAGGTAAGCACAGTGATGATGAGCCTACATATAGTTTTCATTTCTGAGGTGTGGATTTGATTTGGGAGGTTTTATAGTATAGTGATTAAATTATCTGTTTTAATTGATGTTTGTGGTGATCATTAGGGCTGTGCCGTATTGTATTGTACACAATAATATCTTCAACATTTTTGAATATGGTGAAAGATGTTATACCCTGATATATCGAGCCATATCACCCATCCCTAATTATCACATCAGGTACTACTTTTACTGTTTTTAGAAAAAGAAAAATTCCAACTTTTCTCATTTCCCATCATATATCTACTAGATTTTATCTGTCCAGTATCATTCACTTTACTTCAGTCCTGGATATATGGAGATATTTGGAGTGTATTATTTAGTATTGTGACATTCTGGATTACAATCTGATAAAAAATTCTTGTTTTTTTTTTAAATATCTCAGTTAGGGGTGTGCCATATCATATCGTATGCAATGATAAAATTTTATTTTTATTTTGTTGCAGTAGTGTATTCTTGAAATATATATATATATATATATATATATATATATATATATATATATATATATATATATATATATATATATATATATATATATATATATATATATATATATATATATAAAATTCAATGTTTTGTCATATCGCCAAGAGTATCGTTATCACAAAAATACCATGAAATATTGTGATATTATTGTAGGGCCATATCACCCACCCCTAGTGATCATGTTAGGAAGTTAAGAACTACTGATTTTAAACACTCACATTGTGTTTTATGTGTAATGTTCCTCCAGCAGGGGGTGCTGTTGGCACACAAGTCACTTTTGTGTGTTATTTAAAAGGATGGTGGTCATGTGGTCATGAACCCACACCAGCAGGAGTTTGCATTACTTTTAAAAAGTGATGATAGCTGGTTAAGAAAACCAGTAAGATCCAGTTAGAGAAGATTTCTTCATCATTTCTAACGTGTGTTCTGATTCAGTGGTGTATCCTGTTTACTAGGTAGCCTAGTATCAGCATCTCATACCATCCGCTGCTGAAACACCAACACATCACACATACCGTTCAGTATATTTCAGTATATTTACTGTTGAAATGAATGAATTATTTATCAACTTCTTTTCTTTCTTACTTTAAGTAAAAGCAAGGGCTATATTTAAAAAAAACTTAATGATTTTCACGTTATTCTTTCTAACTCGCTTTATTCTCTAATCGCTGCTTCTCGCTTCGTACCTAGCGCTGCACTCCTGAATCTGCACAGTGATTGGTCTGTTAGTTTACTGAACCACGAAGCCCGTATACCAGAAAGACAAGAAAAGTTCTGCTGCTTAAAATAAACACAGTCAGAGTTAAATCCTTCTCTGTAGTTTTTATGTGAAGTTGAGGATCTCCTTCCAAGCTCCGACCCCAAATCCAGTCATTCCGGCTTCTCCGAGTTGTTTTCTTTTCGTATATTAATCCGCCGCTTAATTGGTTTTATGTTGTCAAGGGCACAGAATCCAGTATTTAAATTTAGTCCTACAAGGAGAGGTGTTCTAGGGGGGGAAGTGGCTCTAAGGGGTCTTCTTTATAGGTCCTTTTTATGTAAATGGCCATTCTGTACATTTATTTATTTATTTGTTTTTAATTAACTGTGCGGTAATTGTCTGGGTATCACGTTGGCTGATTGATTCGGCGGTTATTTCCCCGGAGCATATTCGGGAGCTACTTTGTTTTGTTATTTTAAGACTATTTAATGGGCTTCTAAAACAGGAGAGTTTGTGTAAATCAGAGTGGCTGAAGCTCTCTTTCCCGTCGCATCTCTCACGGCTTTGGCAGAGCGGGGCGCAAACGGTGACATTTATGAGTCTAATTGGCTGGAAGGTGCTTCCGTTTTATTATTTTACCCTTCTCTATCAAAGCCTCGGAGAGACCAGGCTCCGTTTTATACCCTTTTTTATAAAGCGCCGTAACGCCGGCCTCTCCGTGACTGTAAATCACTCTGAGGGTCCGAAACAGGTCTCTGAATATCAGAACGACTCCGCGAGAGCAGCCTCTGTGAGTGGCCAGCGCCTAATGATGCCAGCCTGATTGCAGGACTTTAATTGACTCAAGCTCCGCCCACAAATGGGAATTTTGAGACCGTTGCTATGGACTGTTTATATCAAAATCACAGTACCTACATTTAGAGTTATACATTCAACCTAATGAGAAACTGTACTCAGTTTATATATCACAGTACCTACATTTAGAGTTATACATTCAACCTAATGAGAAACTGTACTCAGTTTATATATCACAGTACCTACATTTAGTTATACATTCAACCTAATGAGAAACTGCACTCAGTTTATATATCACAATACCTACATTTAGAGTTATACATTCAACCTAATGAGAAACTGTACTCAGTTTATATACAATACCTACATTTAGAGTTATACATTCAACCTAATGAGAAACTGTACTCAGTTTATATACAATACCTACATTTAGAGTTATACATTCAACCTAATGAGAAACTGTACTCAGTTTATATATCACATTACCTACATTTAGAGTTATACATTCAACCTAATGAGAAACTGTAGACTGAGTATATATTAGAGTATTCTAGTTGTTAATTGTTATTTAATTAAACTAGGCAGGTTGGAAACTGCAACAATACATTTTTACACTAACAAATTTAATTACAAACCTATTTGCGTATATAATAATAATACAGTAATCACTTCTGATGTGTGTATATATTTCTTTTAATATTTGAAAAGTATTGTTAATATTTAAGGAGACTGCATTTGAGCATGCTGATTTGTGTTACTACATCAAGAACAACAAAGATTTTTTTATTCAATTAGGGGTGTGTGATATGTTTAATACGATAATATCTTAATTGGCCTTTTAACGATGTGTGAGCTGACGTTATCGAGTACATCGCTGACTGGGGAAAACAACGATACCAGTCAAACCGCATTGACTCCACACGCTTTAGTACAAGTTTAATTACAAACCTATATGTATCAGTTGATGCTATAATACTACTACTACTACTACTAATAATAATAATAATAATAACAATAACAAGGCAGGTAATTGGCTTTAAAGGTATTGACTTTTCCAGTATTGAGTTTTCTACAGAAATGGATAAATACATGATTGTAAATAGATATTTCTATATAGTATAGATTTGACCCCAATTACTACATTTATAAATGTTTCCGTATCGACAGAAACATATACAAGTAGTCAGTAAGAAAAAAAAAGTACATTATGAGACAAAATATGCACCAAACTGAATAAATTGGATCTAATTACAATAAAAATTGAATTGTTATTGGATCACAATAACGATACAGTATCGTCAAATTGCCCACCCCTAGCATCAACACAGTTTCCATATCAGTGTGTATGAATTTTACTAATAAAGTCTGAGACTCTGCCTCCAGGCTGACTCGGAGTGCACATGCTAATTGGTCTCAGATGTGAAAGTGCTAACTTAGCAGGCCGGTGTCAACAAGGCACAAAGCGTTCTCATGTCGAGAGTTTTCCAAACATCGGAATTCCAGCTGAACTCCTGAATGAGAGTGAAGGTGAGCGGCGGAGATGCTAATGGCTCACCTGCAGAGTCAGATAGAGGAGCTGTGCGGTTGGCAGCCCCCCTCGAGGCGGTCAGGAGACCCTGAAAATGGAGATAAAGGCGAGTGAGAGGCAGGAACGTGGCTGCTGGCTCCGCGCTCCGACAGGAGAAGAGCAACTCAATTAGCGGCGTGCCGGATTAGCATAATAGAATTCCTCTCCACCAGCGCAGGGCCTTTGATATTTAGCGGGAGGACGGCGCGCGCCTCGCTGCTCCGCTGCTCCGCTGCAGATATCACAGAGATTATAACGCAGGAAGTGGAGGACGCTCTTCCTCCTGCGTATTATTCTAGCCTGCTTGGTTTTCCTGGACAAAGCCGGTCGGAGTGTTATTCAGGAAAGTTCATTGGTTAGCACGTTTACAGTGAGGTGAACAGTAATCTCTTCGTGTTGTGTTTATATTTCTTTTAATATATAAAGAGTATTGTTAGTATTTGAAGAGACTGCATGTGAGGACGCTGATTTGTGTCACTACATCAAGAACAACAAGGATTTTTTGATTGTGTGATATACATCGTCTACAATAATATCTTAATTGCCTTGTTAACGATGCGTGAACTGACGTTATCTAGTACACTACTGACTGGAAAACAACAACAATCAAACCACCTCGACTCCACACTCTTTAGTACACGCTGCTGAGAGTGCGCATTGAGAGTGCCCATACTGTGTGCTAGCACAGTCTAAAGCTAGCATAGCTCCCTAAACAACACACCTAAATCTGAAAACGAGTGAACACACTGCACCAGAGAAAGAAACTCAGACACCGCCAGCCTCGTCTACAGTCTACCTCCTTAGATTAAACTAAATGTAGGTACTGTGATATATAAACTGAGTACAGTTTCTCATTAGGTTGAATGTATAACTCTAAATGTAGGTATTGTGATATATAAACTGAGTACAGTTTCTCATTAGGTTGAATGTATAACTCTAAATGTAGGTATTGTGATATATAAACTGAGTACAGTTTCTCATTAGTTTGAATGTATAACTAAATGTAGGTATTGTGATATATAAACTGAGTACAGTTTCTCATTAGGTTGAATGTATAACTCTAAATGTAGCTACTGTGATATATAAACTGAGTACAGTTTCTCATTAGGTTGAATGTATAACTCTAAATGTAGGTATTGTTATATAAACTGAGTACAGTTTCTCACTAGTTTGAATGTATAAGTCTAAATGTAGGTATTGTGATATATAAACTGAGTACAGTTTCTCATTAGGTTGAATGTATAACTCTAAATGTAGGTATTGTGATATATAAACTGAGTACAGTTTCTCATTAGGTTGAATGTATAACTCTAAATGTAGGTACTGTGATATATAAACTGAGTACAGTTTCTCATTAGGTTGAATGTATAACTCTAAATGTAGGTATTGTGATATATAAACTGAGTACAGTTTCTCATTAGGTTGAATGTATAACTCTAAATGTAGGTATTGTGATATATAAACTGAGTACAGTTTCTCATTAGGTTGAATGTATAACTCTAAACGTAGGTATTGTGATATATAAACTGAGTACAGTTTCTCATTAGGTTGAATGTATAACTAAATGTAGGTATTGTGATATATAAACTGAGTACAGTTTCTCATTAGGTTGAATGTATAACTCTAAATGTAGCTACTGTGATATATAAACTGAGTACAGTTTCTCATTAGGTTGAATGTATAACTCTAAATGTAGGTATTGTTATATAAACTGAGTACAGTTTCTCACTAGTTTGAATGTATAAGTCTAAATGTAGGTATTGTGATATATAAACTGAGTACAGTTTCTCATTAGGTTGAATGTATAACTCTAAATGTAGGTATTGTGATATATAAACTGAGTACAGTTTCTCATTAGGTTGAATGTATAACTCTAAATGTAGGTACTGTGATATATAAACTGAGTACAGTTTCTCATTAGGTTGAATGTATAACTCTAAATGTAGGTATTGTGATATATAAACTGAGTACAGTTTCTCATTAGGTTGAATGTATAACTCTAAATGTAGGTATTGTGATATATAACCTGAGTACAGTTTCTCATTAGGTTGAATGTATAACTCTAAATGTAGGTATTGTGATGTATAAACTGAGTACAGTTTCTCATTAGGTTGAATGTATAACTCTAAATGTAGGTACTGTGATATATAAACTGAGTACAGTTTCTCATTAGGTTGAATGTATAACTCTAAATGTAGGTACTGTGATATATAAACTGAGTACAGTTTCTCATTAGGTTGAATGTATAACTCTAAATGTAGGTATTGTGATATATAACCTGAGTACAGTTTCTCATTAGGTTGAATGTATAACTCTAAATGTAGGTATTGTGATGTATAAACTGAGTACAGTTTCTCATTAGGTTGAATGTATAACTCTAAATGTAGATATTGTGGTATATAAGTTGAGAACAGTTTCTCATTAGGTTGAATGTATAACTCTAAATGTAGATATTGTGGTATATAAGTTGAGAACAGTTTTTCATTAGGTTGAATGTATAACTCTAAATGTAGGTATTGTGATATATAAGCTGTGCTGGTTCTGATATTGTCAGCAGTCTCTCTGTAGTGAAGGTGTTTTGTGTTCTTCCTCTGAAGCGCCCACACTGCTGTCAATTACACTGAAACCTTCAGGTGGATCCACTAATGTTTTTCTATAGTGGAAGTACGACGTGACCTCAGGGGTCGATATTCGGCCCTTTG
Organism: Megaleporinus macrocephalus; assembly: GCA_021613375.1. Classification (NCBI taxonomy): domain Eukaryota; kingdom Metazoa; phylum Chordata; class Actinopteri; order Characiformes; family Anostomidae; genus Megaleporinus; species Megaleporinus macrocephalus. The sequence goes on along the minus strand of CM038728.1, from coordinate 32,295,512 downwards.
GCATTTTAAAGCGGGGCGCTTGTCTGAGGCAGCCGGAGCACTGCTGTCCTTCAGAGCAGTTAGAAAACTGTAGAAAGCACCTGTCTCAGTGTGATGTGTCAGAGAGAGCTGTAATGAAGCTGAGCTGTCAGGGCATCCTCCGTCTCCTCTCCTCTCGACCTGTCTGCCTCTGGCCTCCCACTCAGGGTCAGAAACATTCCAAACTGACCACACGGCCACCTGCCTCTGGAAATCTGGACATATCAGGCAATTACTGGTGATACTGAAGGCCTGGGCGATGTGGCTAAAACTAACAATACTCAGTATTTAGAATTGGGTTTGATCAGATACAGTGGTTTCTCAGTTACTCATACAATAATCAGTATGAATGTGACTTAAGTTAATGTTTCTTACAGCGTTTATTATCGTAAACAATATATAATAATATACAATATATACTAAACCTATTCAAAATAATAATCTAATACAAATATATATAAATAATATATAATGTTATATATATATATATATATATATATATATATATATATATATATATATATATATATATATATATATATATATAACAGGACCATGTTTAACATGCTGTCTCTTATCTGAAACAGTGTTACATCACATCTGTCTCCTTATCTGATGTAACGTTACAGCACATCTGTCTCCTTATCTGATGTAACGTTACATCACATCTGTCTCCTTATCTGATGTAACGTTACAGCACATCTGTCTCCTTATCTGATGTAACGTTACAGCACATCTGTCTCCTTATCTGATGTAACGTTACAGCACATCTGTCTCCTTATCTGATGTAACGTTACAGCACATCTGTCTCCTTATCTGATGTAACGTTACAGCACATCTGTCTCCTTATCTGATATAACGTTACAGCACATCTGTCTCCTTATCTGATATACTGTTACGGCACATCTGTCTCCTTATCTGTTAAACTGTTACAGCACCGGCACATCTGGCTCTTTAACTCAGTGTTACAGCACATCTGGTTCTTTATCTCAGTGTTACAGCACATCTGTCTCCTTATCTGATATACCGTTACAGCACATCTGTCTCCTTATCTGATATAACACTACAGCACATCTGTCTCCTTATCTGATATAACACTACAGCACATCTGTCTCCTTATCTGATATAACACTACAGCACATCTGTCTCCTTATCTGATATAACACTACAGCACATCTGTCTCCTTATCTGATATACCGTTACAGCACATCTGTCTCCTTATCTGATATAACACTACAGCACATCTGTCTCCTTATCTGATATAACACTACAGCACATCTGTCTCCTTATCTGATATAACACTACAGCACATCTGTCTCCTTATCTGATATACCGTTACAGCACATCTGTCCCCTTATCTGTTAAACTGTTACAGCACCGGCACATCTGGCTCTTTATCTCAGTGTTACAGCACATCTGTCTCCTCATCTGATATAACGTTACAGCACATCTGTCTCCTTATCTGATATACGGTTACAGCACATCTGTCTCCTTATCTGATATAACACTACAGCACATCTGTCTCCTTATCTGATATACCGTTACAGCACATCTGTCTCCTTATCTGATATACCGTTACAGCACATCTGGCTCTTTATCTCAGTGTTACAGCACATCTGTCTCCTTATCTGATATACTGTTACAGCACATCTGGCTCTTTATCTCAGTGTTACAGCACATCTGGCTCTTTATCTCAATGTTACAGCACACCTGTGCCCTTATTAGACAGTGTCCCGGTGCATTTGTGTACGTGCCTATTATAATTTATTAATTTTATTGTATTTTAATGATGTTATATTGTATTGTAGGCATATCAGTGAATTTAAATAACATTAGCATAGTTACTTGTGTTGTACTCTTTGTGTAGAAGTTGTTAAAGCTCCAAACTGACCACACGGCGGTCTTTCAGTAGCTCTCTGAAAACAGTGTAATTACTGACCAGCGTGTACAGATCAGTTTACACACAGCGAGACGTTTCGTCATGCTAATGCGGTAACGAGCCGACTCTTAATCCAGCAGTCAGAGACGCATCAGCGCGTCGCGCTCGTTACTGTCAGACCCACATTCCTGTTTTAAATTTGGGAGTAATAAAATATTCATAGGACGCATCACCCAGAGTTATAATGGTGGCAGTAAAGAGGATGTATTTTCCTCCATCGCTGCGTTCCTGCCTTTGAGAAGAAAGTAGGATTTATTTATGAAGATTTTTCCTGCAGTTTTTTAAATATGACATCTCATTAACATTTCACCACAAAGTTTTAGAAGTGCTTTTCTTCTTCTTCCTCCTCCTCCTCCTCTTCTTTTCTCCTCTCGCTTCAGGTTACGGGTTGCCAGACGAGATTGTTATTGAGAAGAGAAACAAAGGAGACACGTTCGTGGAGTCGACCGCCGGCGCCGCCAAGATCTCCAACCTGAAGTTCATCCAGCACGACGCTGTTGAGGGAATAATGTGTGAGTGAGTCTTAACTGCGCTGACCTCAGCTTTGTTGGAGCAGCTTCCTGCTTCCAGTGTGGTTTCAGGGCCCTTTTACAAACAACCCAAGTGTGAAACTCTATAAGACAGATCCATAATTAGCATCTACCGCATGGTGTTTACGTAAAAAAGAAGCTATAAATAAAGAAAGAACTGTAGAAGAAGAGCTGTAGAACATCAAAAATGAGGTTCTGGTAAAAGTACCATCCAGAATTGATTATGTTTCCAGGTGGAGATCAAGTAAGAAACTAAATCCATCTTAAAAATAGGCCTGTAATAAGGGCTGGGTATCGGCACTGATTCACAAGGTCCCAACTCAATTCGATTCAATTAAATATTGACTCATTTTGAGATATTTCAGTTACAATAATATGTTTGGTTTGAGTATGAAAAGAGATTTTCAGAGAACTAATGTGGTAAACATACAAGGAACACTCAACCTACCATTACTAAAAACATTAGTGTTTATATTCACCGTATTTGGCCACGCCCACTTTCAAGCGTGTGTTTCTTCCACCTTTGTGTTAGAACTTCCGCTTAGCGAACCAAAATAAATACAGTTCTGTGTGAGGAGACCAGAGAGACAGTAAGAAGTTCTAATGGGACAACACTGTCTCCTTCGAGGTTGGGTGGTATGAGAAGGTGGTCTGAGGTTAATAACACAGTGGGTGGGTGATATGAGAAGGTGGTCTGAGGTTAATAACACAGTGGGTGGGTGGTATGAGAAGGTGGTCTGAGGTTAATAACACAGTGGGTGGGTGATATGAGAAGGTGGTCTGAGGTTAATAACACAGTGGGTGGGTGATATGAGAAGGTGGTCTGAGGTTAATAACACAGTGGGTGGGTGATATGAGAAGGTGGTCTGAGGTTAATAACTCAGTGGGTGGGTGATATGAGAAGGTGGTCTGAGGTTACTTATGGAGACATGTTTAATTACTCTGTACTCTCGGAAGGTGTAGACGGTTCAGTAATGAAAAACTATAAAAGTACTGAAGCGTATCAGTACCTGCACAGTGGGAAGGTGGGCGTGTCCTCCTACACACAGACGGTGAGTTTATATTTCTGAAAGCCGGTTAAACCCAAGTCCAGCCAGCTGCCCGAGCTGCTCTGCGTGAGTGTTAGTTACAGTCCAGATAGACTAGCGCGGTGGACACTGATCAGAAAACAGTTACTGAACTGATAGACTCACCAGCACCGACACGTCTGCTTCCTCGGAGCTTCATAAGCGAGACATTTCTCTGGATAAGGAAGCTCTGGTGCTGGTTCTCCTCCACAGAATGGTAAGAGCAGACATACGGAGGTTTGGGTGGATGTTTTAAATTTAGAGCTTCAGTCAGAGACACAGGTCCTCTTCATGCTAATTTTAAAGATCGATCTCGGGTTTATACGAATCGATATTGGATTATTCAAATGAAGATCGATTTGATCGAAAAATTTATTTTTTTAAACACACCCCTAGCCTGTATTTTGTTATTTATCATTTAATATCTTCCTGATGTTCCCAAATAACTAAAAATGTATATAAAAATAAAATTATTTTGTTTTAGTTATAGCTATTTCAACCTATACTGCTTAACTAATTATTTTTATTATTATTATAAAGTTTTAAACACCTCAGTGTCACTGCTGGACTGAGAATCGTCCACCAACCAAAACTATCCAGACAGCAGTGTCCTGTGGGCGGCGTCCTGTGTCCACTGATGAAGAACTACAGAACTGTGCAGCAGCAGATGAGCTACTGTCTCTGACTTTACATCTACAAGGTGGACCAGCAAGTAGTAGGAGTGTCTAATAGAGTGTCTGCTGTGTCTGATCCACTCACACCAGCACGTCAGTGTCACTGCAGTGCTGAGAATGACCCACCTCCCTAATAGTACCTGCTCTGTGGTGGTCCTGTGGGGGTCCTGATCATGAAAGAACAGAGTAATAAAGTATACAGAGAATCAGATGAACTACAGTCTGTAAGTGGAGCTCCTGGATGGTCAGTGGAGCTACTAATAAGTGTAGATACTAATAAAGTGGCTGACGGAGGTGTGTGTGAGTGTGTTTATGTATGTGTGAGTGGTGTTAACTTAATAACATTAATAATATAGTGTTTATAAATATTATCTAATATATTATGTTAACAAAACATACAGATTGCACATAAAACAAATCCAGTCTCACGCAGCGGAGAAGAAACCGATCTTGTTACTAACAAGTGCAGCGAGATGGAAGGACAGAGTGCAGCGCAGAACATAAATGAGTAAACAGAGTCGCCGCTTCCAGATTATATGATTCAGTCTTGTGCGCAGAACCGCTGAGCCCCAAAACAAGCCTTTGTACGCGCTGCTGGTCTCCCGAGTGCTGGGAGTTCAGCAAGTGCAGTAATCTTTAGCTGCTCTGCAGTATTTAGTGTTTATTTGTTGTTCCTTTGATTTGCGTGAGAAGTGGAGAAGCTGGGCCTCTCGGTGGAGCAGAACATCTTTATTATTATTGCACAAGTAACAGAGTTCAGTTTGCAGCTCGCTGAGTGAGATTAAAGGGCCCATCTTCATCTTACGCTTCACATGAATGTTCCAAACTTTCTGTGGGCCTTAGAATTAAACAGACTGCGCCTTCGTGAGTGATTATGTCGTCGCTGTCCAAAGAAAAACAAGCGTCTCCAGAATGGGGGCTTAACAGGAGATTACAAAAACTGTCTTTACTTTCAATGTAAGTCAATGGAACCAGAAGGTTTTCCAAGCTATTTTTGGAGCATTTCTATTGGTCCATTCATCATGAAATGGCTTCTGTTCTGATTAATCCTCTCTGACTTGGTTAGTCTGTTGGTTCAGAAAGGGCTACATTATTGTAGGCCTTTATGTGACATCACAAATCAATGAATTTGTATGGCTGTATCGCTAATCATAGTCTTGCATTTCCAAAATGATAGCGGTATAAATAAAGGATAAGATACTTTTATCTGATCTATAAGTGTATGTTCACCAGTAAGAACAGCAGATCTGATTAGAACAGATGTAAATAATTGGACATACAATACAAAGTAACATGAATATGTTATTGTGAGAGAAGTAGATCAGATCTTGATCCAGTTTGAAGAACAAAGTTAGGTTCCAGATTTCTCCTGGACGCCCCAGACATTGTATGAATGTATTCAGTTCCTTCAGCAGCAAATCTTGATTTATCTTAATGAAGTACTGAGCAGTCAAAGCAGGTATTAGATGAGAACTGATAATAATACTGGGTTGTTTAGGAGAAGCTTGGAAAGGGTTAAATAAACACACTGACGTATGTAAAAGCACTACTGTATTAATACTGTTAGAATATAAAAAATAGCTTTTTAAATATAGTAATGTCCCCGAGTTTATAAAACCCTTATACAGTACTGTACTACAGTAAACTCATTTAACCCTTTGATGCACAAGCTAAGTATGGGTAAAACTTGAGCCCGTATTGATTTCCTATGTTATTGAATGTATTGCTGAGTGTCTCTTTGGTACATCTATTGAAATTTTTTTATTATTTAATGTTTCAAGTGATTTTAAATCATTGTTTTAATTCTTTTTTCTACTTCATGAACAAAAACAGTGTTTGTAAATATGCTCCTGACTGCAAATGTTTATAAATGTCAGTAGTTTCTTTCAGACTCCATAGTTGAACACACAAGGGTTAATTCTGACCCATCAAAGACAAGTAAACTGAGGAATTCATGGAAGCTTGAATGATGAAATGAATTTATTACAAAGATACAAAGAAAATAAAATCTTAGTCGTTGGTGCAGCAAAGGGTTAATCAAATAATAAAAGTGAACACATTTTACTTTTATGAATTAATTAATTAATTAATTAATCAGTCAATAGCAGTTTTAGGCAGCACAGAACCACCAATGCAATCTGAATGTCCCTCACAGAGTTTTTAATATGGTCTGTTTACCCGTCTGTGTTTTGTTTATCTCTTTTCTCTCTCTTTCTTTCTCTTTCTCTCTCTCTCTCTCACTCTCTCTCGCTCTTTCTTTCACTTTCTCTCTCGCTCTCTCTTTCTCTCTCTCTCTCACTCTCTCTCGCTCTCTTTCTTTCTCCCTCTCTCTTTCTCTCGCTCTCTTTTCTTTCTTTCTCTCTCTCTCTCTTTCTCTCTCTCACTCTCTCTCGCTCTTTCTTTCACTTTCTCTCTCTCTTTCTCTCTCTCACTCTCTCTCGCTCTTTCTTTCACTTTCTCTCGCTCTCTCTTTCTCTCTCTCTCTCTCTCTCTCTCTTTTTCTGTCTCTCTCTCTCTCGCTCTTTCTTTCACTTTCTCTCTCTCTCTCTCTCTTTCTCTCTCTCTCTCACTCTCTCTCGCTCTCTTTCTTTCTCCCCCTCTCTCTCTTTCTCTCTCACTCTCTCTCGCTCTTTCTTTCACTTTCTCTCTCTCTCTCTTTCTCTCTCTCTCACTCTCTCTCGCTCTTTTTCACTTTCTCTCTCGCTCTCTCTCTCTCTCTCTCTCTCACTCTCTCTCGCTCTCTTTCTTTCTCCCTCTCTCTCTCTTTCTCCCTCTCTCTTTCTCTTGCTCTCTTTTCTTTCTTTCTCTCTCTCGTCCAGGTGTCCGTCAGGGGAAGCTGGAGATGGAGAACTGTGTGCTTCAGTGTGAAACTACAGGAGTTATCGTCCGGACCTCAGCTCAGCTCGTCATGAACATGTGTGATCTTTACGGCTCTAAGGTTCGACGCCCGGCTGTTAATTACACTCAGTCTATCTTTTAAAGAGAGAGTTTGGTGAAATGTGTGAATCCCACAGACCAGATCTGATGCATGAGCTGAAATATGTTTTGGAGTCCCGAATCGGGCTGTCACTGTGATAGAATTTCCACTGCTGTAAATTAACGGAGCTCCACACCACGATATGCAAACGTGTACTGATTTTAGTGCCTCAGAATCTGACTTTATTGGTCAAGTATGCTCACACATACAAGGAATTTGTGTTTGGTTACTGAATTAAATAGATATAAATATGGAGAACAGAAGAGTCACTGGTTGAGACGATGGTACAGAGTGTTCTGAGACTCTATCAGATAAATAACAGTGCAGTACAGAGAAAGAAGAGTGAGAGAACATCTGGATATGGATGTATGTATGTAGTAGACTGTACAGAGAAAGAAGAGTGAGAGAACATCTGGATATGGATGTATGTATGTAGTAGACTGTACAGAGAAAGAAGAGTGAGAGAACATCTGGATATGGATGTGTGTATGTAGTAGACTGTACAGAGAAAGAAGAGTGAGAGAACATCTGGATATGGATGTATGTATGTAGTAGACTGTACAGAGAAAGAAGAGTGAGAGAACATCTGGATATGGATGTATGTAGTAGACTGTACGGAGAAAGAAGATTGAGAGAACATCTGGATATGGATGTATGTAGTAGACTGTACAGAGAAAGAAGAGTGAGAGAACATCTGGATATGGATGTATGTATGTAGTAGACTGTACAGAGAAAGAAGAGTGAGAGAACATCTGGATATGGATGTATGTATGTAGTAGACTGTACAGAGAAAGTAGAATGAGAGAACATCTGGATATGGATGTATGTATGTAGTAGACTGTACAGAGAAAGAAGAGTGAGAGAACATCTGGATATGGATGTATGTAGTAGACTGTACAGAGAAAGAAGAGTGAGAGAACATCTGGATATGTATGTATGTAGTAGACTGTACAGAGAAAGTAGAGTGAGAGAACATCTGGATATGGATGTATGTATGTAGTAGACTGTACAGAGAAAGAAGAGTGAGAGAACATCTGGATATGGATGTATGTATGTAGTAGGCTGTACAGAGAAAGAAGAGTGAGGGAACATCTGGATATGGATGTATGTATGTAGTAGACTGTACAGAGAAAGAAGAGTGAGAGAACATCTGGATATGGATGTATGTATGTAGTGGACTGTACAGAGAAAGAAGAGTGAGAGAACATCTGGATATGGATGTATGTATGTAGTAGACTGTACAGAGAAAGAAGAGTGAGAGAACATCTGGATATGGATGTATGTATGTAGTAGACTGTACAGAGAAAGAAGAGTGAGAGAACATCTGGATATGGATGTATGTATGTAGTAGACTGTACAGAGAAAGAAGAGTGAGAGAACATCTGGATATGGATGTATGTAGTAGGCTGTACAGAGAAAGAAGAGTGAGAGAACATCTGGATATGGATGTATGTATGTTGTAGACTGTACAGAGAAAGAAGAGTGAGAGAACATCTGGATATGGATGTATGTATGTAGTAGACTGTACAGAGAAAGAAGAGTGAGAGAACATCTGGATATGGATGTATGTAGTAGGCTGTACAGAGAAAGAAGAGTGAGAGAACATCTGGATATGGATGTATGTATGTAGTAGGCTGTACAGAGAAAGAAGAGTGAGAGAACATCTGGATATGGATGTATGTAGTAGGCTGTACAGAGAAAGAAGAGTGAGAGAACATCTGGATATGGATGTATGTATGTAGTAGGCTGTACAGAGAAAGAAGAGTGAGAGAACATCTGGATATGGCCATCTTTGTGATGCATCGACACACGTTATGCTAATCGGCGTAATTTCATAATTGATTACGTCGATGCGTCGGTTGAGCTCTAGTTTACAAAAATAACAATATTAAAAGTAACAGATTTGGTTGGGATTTAAGAAGAGCACCAAATATTCCGGCTTCTGCTCGCATGTAATGACTGATTTAATTTGAAATAATAAAAAATTATTTAATATTATAAGAATTCTATACCCAACTTGGTTTGTATTAAAATTAGGCCTGAAACTCTGGTTCATGTGACTGCAAGCCACCTTAATTTAACTCATGGGGAAGTCTGCCAGGGATGCTAGTCTGTGTCCTTGAATCTGCTGAGAACCAGACAGTGTCCGGCAGGGAGGCTCGCAGGTGTCCAGCAGGGAGGCTAGCGAGTCTATGAGGAGCAGAAGCAGATAAAGAGGGATGCTCACTAAAACCTTGAAGAGACCGCTTACCGCTTTGAAGGTAATGGTTAATTGCTCATATGTGATGTCATAGTTTTAGTTGTATAAGCTATGGATAAACCCCAGCTTTGGATTTAATGATGTTTTCCACAAAACTGGACTTTAGTAAAAGGAGGGGTGACATTACATCACTTCTTACCGAAGGTATAAAATGACCATTCTCTGTCTCTGGGTGAGAGAGTTTGCGAAGGCGCTCCTCTTCTTACAAGATGATTATTTTATTTTGACTTTGTAGATAACCTTATTGCTAACAAATGGTCGAAGGAACAACAGTAGCGTTTGTGGTTGTTTGCAGGGTGAGATGATCCGGATCTGTCTCTCCTGTGAGTGAAGTGGATGAGTCATTACAAACACTTACAACTGTTTTGTTTTGTTTTATTTTTTTATTTAAGCCTATGTTTATTAAATATGCGTAAATGTTTACAGAAAAATATTATATAGAATGTAACACTTTGTAATGAAATAAATCAGTGTAACCAAGGTAACCAGACACAGTCGTTATGGAGCATGAAGATATATCTCTGGTAAACTTCTTTAATTAAATAATTTCAATTAATAGGCAAATTAATTAACTTATCACTAGTGAATATCAGTTTTAGGCAGTGCACTCTAACGTGTGTGTGTGTGTGTGTGTGTGTGTGTGTGTGTGTGTGTGTGTGTGTGTGTGTGTATATAATATATACCCGCTGTCCCTCCTCTGGAGATGTCCAAACCATCTCCATGCACTCCATCCTGCCTGGACTCTCTTCTTAACCTCTTTACCACACTCCCCATTTTCCTGGACAGTCAACCAAGTACTTGAAGTCCTGCACCTTTGTGACCTCCTTGTAGCCTCATTGTTCCACCTGCCTCCCTCCCAATCACACACATGTACTCTGTTTTGCTACGGCTGACTTTCATTCCTCTTCTTTCAAGTCCAAGTTATCTTCCACACATCACAATATCATCTGCAAACATCATAGTCCAAGGGGATTCCTGCCTGACCTCTAGAATATATATATATCACTTTAGAATTTCATTTCATGCAATTCACAAACAATATTGTTCATTTCACAATTAATGTAAGTGTATCAGATGATTTTTAAAGAATAAAAATGTTTGTATTAAAGTCTATTTTTGTATAGAGGCTTATTTTACATATAGTCCTATTATCAGTAATTCTCAGTCCTCTGTCTAAATCTCCTGGTACGACCGCCAATCCAAGTTAAGGATGTTATTGGACTAATTGGTTGTTAGGACACTCTTGATCAATTGTGATCACAGCTGAAAAACATTCTACTAATAAGTGAGTATAAAAGGGAACAACATTCTAGGTTAGTTTAGTATCTGAAGATCAGCAGTTGATGGCTTGCTGACCGGCTCACAATGACCAGAAAGAAACAACTTTCTTTAGAGACCCGTCAGTCCATTGTTGTGTTAAGGAAGAAGATACTCCATTAAAACAAGAACATTTCACTGAGATCCCAAACTTATATATATATATATGAACTGTTCAGTAGAGACTATTCAGGTTTAAGTAGGTTAGAGTTCTGTATTGTTTGTATGTTGATCCATTACGTTCCTCTGTTCTTACTATTCACAGTGTATGTGCTGATGCTGAGTGCTGAATGATGTACAGGGTCCTCCTCTCTGCAGCACTCTGTCTGTGGGCCGTTTTCTTTCCTGATGTTATTGTTGTGGTTTAGCGCGGCTCCTCGCCCGCAGGCAGTCTGAATTATGTCCTGCTGTTCAGAAGCAGCGCAGGCTGTCCTCGCTCAGTGGCGGCGTCATTAACATGCTGGCTCCGTGTGCTGTGTTCAGGGAGCCGGTGTGGAGATCTATCCGGGCAGCGTGTGCAGCCTCGTGGGAAACGGCATCCATCACTGCAAGGAGGGCGTCCTGATTAAGGTGAGGGAGATGGCTTAGCTTTGGCAGCACTAACACCCCGGCACGGTAGCCTGCCAACCTGACACACGCTGCCGAGGGCTCGAGATCCTTTAAACTTTTATTTCATTTATTATTTTATGCAGCGGTGTATTTGCAGGGACAGTGCACATTTATAAAAATTTTAAAAACAGTTTGTTTTAGCTGTAGTTCCTGAGCAGGCACTCAGAAATACGAGCACTGACCAGCACATACTCAGCTGTATGGAGAAGTTTGACCACCCCTTATGCCTTTTGTGCAGAACACACACTTAATTATGCCATTTTCTGCTCATTTAGTGCCCAGTTTGAATCTATTTGCTTAAAAAATCCAAATGTTTGAGCCAAATTTATAATGGGCCATAACTTTTGCACATGCCTATTCATGGTTCCATGGTTTATTATCTTTTCTAATAAGTTATTTTAGCAAATAATCAGTAATTAAGCAGTAAAATGTGTACCGTGTAAAGAATGTGTTCACAGTTTTGCTCATGGAATTTGGCCTGGTGTGTCTAGGGGTGTATGAAAATATTTAAAGATCAGATATCAGGATATTATGTTTGGTGATACTGTATTGATTCTCAAAATCACAGTATCAATACACAGATTCTGGCAGACAGTGAATCATTGTGTGTTGTGTTTAAACCACTAGATGGCAGTGTTGTAATCCATTTTTTAAAATTTTTTTTTTTAGCTCCACTCCAACATTAACAAACAGCACAAGGGCGCAATGCTATTGGTTCCTTGGGAAACCTGTTCATATAGTGGTGTGTTTTAATGGTAGGATTACAAAAATCGCAATATATCACTAGATATTGAATCGTGGCTGCTGTATCACGATACGTATTGTATCGCCAGGTTCTTACCAATACACAGCCCTAGGTGTGTCCAAACTTTTGCATTCATACATAAAACCTCGTTGACTTTTGGCACAATTTGCTGTTTTTAATGGTAAATATTTGTTTGTTTATTTATTTATTTTAGCTGATATTTTGTTGTTGTTTGGCCTGAAAGTTAGGGATCCAGATCTTGTGACCGGAAGCTTCCCTGGGGCCGTGAATAGGGCTGCCCACCGCTCCAGGCACGTGTGCTCACTGCCCCCTAGTGTGTTCACTAGTGTGTGTATATTTGGGGGTTTCACTGCACGCTGTGTACTAACACATGACTAATTCCAGTTTTAAGTTCTAAATTCTAAATTCTAATTCTTTAAAGAGAACAAGAGTATTTGAGCCAATCTGTAGTCATCAGTATTGCTTTAATTCTATGGACCAAGATAGCATCACTGACTTCCAGAAGTTCTACAGCTTGGATACAAAGAAACAGAGAGTTGAGAGTCTGAACTGAGGACAGGTGGCGGCCGCAGCAGTTCTTAGCCTAACAGACTCACAGTAGGTGATCTGTTCGATGCCCGAGCATGTTTGACCTCCAAAGTCCAGTTAATTTGATTAGTGTGGTCACTTAGTGCCCAGATGCGGTTCAGTAGGACTCAGTTCACATCTAGTGTGAGAAAGTCCTGCTCCACCATTTAAGGTGGACCGAGAGAATTCCAACAAGAAGCTGGAGAACAGGAAGCACAGCTTCAGCCTGGTGTGAGATCAGAGCTCATCAGAGCTTTGGAGAGTTCAGAAGTTGTATGTGTGAAGAAGCAGAGCAGTGATACTCCGAGTGTTATCAGCCGAGTGAAGAGCAGAGCTCCGTACGCTGCAGCTACTCTGTGTACTGATATGATACAGCTCTCATACACACACCTGCTCTGCAGATCTTCCTTCTAACTCAGTCATTGTGAATGAAGCTCCGCCCACATGGTGAGCGTACTGGGTTTGGTGGCGTTGGCTGTAGTTTCTGATGAAGAACATGATCAGAGCAGCTGCATATGAATGCTAAACTATTAAAATGTGTGATTATTTGATTGAATTCATTAATTATATGAGTATTAGACCCAGTTAATATTTGTGCTGATGTGGTGGATGTGGGCGTGGCTAAAGCTGGAGCCCAGACAGCAGTACACAGAAATGATGGTGCACACAGTTAATAAACACTAAGAGTTTTAAAGCATCCTGAAACCATCAGAGAACCAATTGAAATACCTTTATCTACAATTCATGGTGCTGCCAGTGTGAAGAGATGTGTGTGTGTGTGTGTATGTACTGATTGGTGAAGCCTCAGAACTCTGGACAATTACTCAAATTAGGAACTTTGCATACAGTATTTAATATTATTGTTAATAATAATAATTACACTGTTTATAAAACAAGTAAATTAATAAAACAATAGCACATATGTACAAATTATCCCACAGTAATCAAATGAGATCTAATAATAAGACAACTGCTATCATTAACAATTGTTTTTAATCTGTGTTTTAAAATATCCATATAACCTACGTTCCTAGTATTCCCAGGAAAACCACTCATTAGGTTAGCGTCTAATTAGATCTGCTTAATTAGATTTAATCAAACTGCTCACTTTATCAGCGCTGCTGAATATCAGTTTCATCTTTGATGTTTTTCCTCTCAGAGAATTGGGACTCAAGGCTGACGTGGTGCAGCGACGGCCACTTCCAGCTCTGCTTAATTCGTTTTTCTAGCCTCTGTGTAAACCTAATTTCGCTCATCAGGGGTTTAACAATTAGCTGATGGGCTAAATCAGGTTTTACAGCAGGACACGACTGAAGCGTAGAGAGATTTATCTCTGAGCTGAAGATTAGAGAGAGAAAGGAATTGTTTATCCAGTAAACACAGCTTAAAGGGACCCTCGGGCCAGAACAGGCGATGTGGTCATCTCTACATCTGCTGTCCTCCTACAGCCGTGCAGCACTTTCTGTAGTTTAACTACAAACTAGAAAAATCTTTGATGTCTTTGTGTTTTGTTTTGGGTTTTTTAAGCCCTACTGGCATTCAGTCTACAACAGTTTAGTTCCACCCGTTCAGTCTACAACAGTTTAGCTCCACCCGTTCAGTCTACAACAGTTTAACTCCACCCGTTCAGCCTCCAGCAGTTTAGCTCCACCCGTTCAGCCTCCAGCAGTTTAGCTCCACCCGTTCAGCCTACAGCAGTTTAGCTCCACCCGTTCAGCAGGTAGCAGTTTAGCTCCACCTATTCAGTCTACAGCAATTTGACTGTACCCATTCAGGCTTTAGCATTTTAGCACCACCTGTTCAGCCTCCAGCAGTTTAGCTCCACCCGTTCAGTCCACAACAGTTTAGCTCCACCCGTTCAGTCTACAACAGTTTAGCTCCACCCGTTCAGCCTACATCAGTTTGGCTCCACCCGTTCAGCCTCCAGCAGTTTAGCTCCACCCATTCAGCAGGTAGCAGTTTAGCTCCACCCATTCAGCCTACAGCAATTTGACTGTACCCATTCAGGCTTTAGCATTTTAGCACCACCTGTTCAGCCTCCAGCAGTTTAGCTCCACCCATTCAGCCTTCAGCAGTTTAGCTCCACCCATTCAGCAGTTTAGCTCCACCTGTTCAGCCTACAGCAGTTTATTAATTTTAATGTAAATAATAAAAATAAAAAATATTTAAACTGTTTAGGCCCATTTAGGTCTAGTTTTAGTATTTTACTATTAAGAGAGTATCTTGACAGGTTTATAATAATAATAATAATAATAATAATAATAATAATAATAATAATAACAAACTTATTTAAAAAATGCTCTACACAGTACAAGTTAAAATAGTGTACTTACTGCTGTAATGCTGTAAATGTAGTTGAATTTTTTTAATGTGATCTTTTATTGTTTTTATGTTGCTCTACTTGATTACAAGGTCACAAAGTTCTTTGTGCAGTAAAATCAGAAAACAGTACAAATCAACCATCAGCTGTACGCTGTACTACTGTACCAGCAGAAATACGACAGCGCTGATATTAATGGAGCGTTTAGAAACAACTTCTCTCGGAGCAGAAGGATGATCACACGCCTCTAAAAGTTTAGCTCTGCTCTAGACTGAGTTTCTTGAGACTTCTCGAGTCTTAAGGTCATCCTGAGAATTTTCAAAGTGATCTTTGTTTAGTAATCTACGCTCTTACGATGTTTTGTGAGAGCAGATCCCTCTGATCTTTTTCTTAATACCCTGTAAGACGGCGTTATTGAAATGAATAGTTTGGCTAATCCATCGCTGTCTGCGTTTCACTTTTAACTCGACAGAGTCACCAGAGTTCAGCCCCCCCGCAGCTCTGCAGCCAATAAACACCCTGTATTTTATAGCTTAGAGGGGGCTGACACATGAAATATGGTGTATTATATAAGATTTAATGGGACATAATCGTGGAAAACTACATTTTTCTTGCTTTTTTTGTAAATAAGTAAAAAAAGTAAAGTATTGGTAGATTTTGAAAGTGTACTGTTCACTTTCAAGTCTGCTGTTTAGTATATATGGAAGCTAAGCTGCCTGTTTTAATCTGCTGTAGTTATAATGTAATTTCTACACGACCATCCCACAGCAGTTTAGCTGCCTATAGCAACTTGGCTCCTCGCTTTCAGTCTATAGTATCTTGGATCTTCAGCAGTGTTATATTACAGTATAACTGTTAGTGTTATGCTGATACATTACAGTATTATAGTGTTAGAGTATTATAGTATTATTTTGTTATAGTGTTATAGAATTATTTTGTTATGGTGTTATAGTATTGTATTACAGTGTTGTATTACAGTGTTGTGTTACAGTGTTGTGTTAGTGTTGTGTTACAGTGTTGTATTATAGTGTTGTATTACAGTGTTGTATTACAGTAGTATAGTATTATATTACAGTGTTGTATTACAGTAGTATAGTATTATATTATAGTGTTGTATTATAGTAGTATAGTATTATGTTACAGTGTTGTGTTACAGTGTTGTGTTACAGTGTTGTATTACAGTGTTGTATTACAGTAGTATAGTATTATATTACAGTGTTGTATTACAGTGTTGTATTACAGTAGTATAGTATTATATTATAGTGTTGTATTACAGTGTTGTATTACAGTAGTATAGTATTATATTAGTGTTGTGTTACAGTGTTGTGTTACAGTGTTGTATTACAGTGTTGTATTACAGTGTTGTATTACAGTGTTGTATTACAGTAGTATAGTATTATATTACAGTGTTGTATTACAGTGTTGTATTACAGTAGTATAGTATTATATTACAGTGTTGTATTACAGTGTTGTATTACAGTGTTGTATTACAGTAGTATAGTATTATATTACAGTGTGTTACAGTGTTGTATTACAGTAGTATAGTATTATATTACAGTGTTGTATTACAGTGTTGTATTACAGTAATATAGTATTATATTAGTGTTGTATTACAGTAGTATAGTATTATACAAGTGTTGTATTACAGTAGTATATTATTATTACAGTGTTGTATTACAGTAGTATAGTATTATATTACAGTGTTGTATTACAGTGTTGTATTACAGTAGTATAGTATTATATTAGTGTTGTATTACAGTGTTGTATTAGTGTTGTATTACAGTGTTGTATTACAGTAGTATAGTATTATATTAGTGTTGTATTACAGTGTTGTATTACAGTAGTATAGTATTATATTACAGTGTTGTATTACAGTGTTGTATTACAGTAGTATAGTATTATATTCGTGTTGTATTACAGTAGTATAGTATTATACAAGTGTTGTATTACAGTAGTATAGTATTATATTACAGTGTTGTATTACAGTGTTGTATTACAGTGTTGTATTACAGTGTTGTATTACAGTAGTATAGTATTATATTAGTGTTGTATTACAGTAGTATAGTATTATATTCGTGTTGTATTACAGTAGTATAGTATTATATTCGTGTTGTATTACAGTAGTATAGTATTATACAAGTGTTGTATTACAGTAGTATAGTATTATATTACAGTGTTGTATTACAGTGTTGTATTACAGTGTTGTATTACAGTGTTGTATTACAGTAGTATAGTATTATATTAGTGTTGTATTACAGTAGTATAGTATTATATTACAGTGTTGTATTACAGTGTTGTATTACAGTAGTATAGTATTATATTAGTGTTGTATTACAGTAGTATAGTATTATATTACAGTGTTGTATTACAGTGTTGTATTACAGTAGTATAGTATTATATTAGTGTTGTATTACAGTGTTGTATTACAGTGTTGTATTACAGTAGTATAGTATTATATTACAGTGTTGTATTACAGTGTTGTATTACAGTGTTGTATTACAGTAGTATAGTATTATATTACAGTGTTGTATTACAGTGTTGTATTACCGTAGTATAGTATTATATTACAGTGTTGTATTACAGTAGTATAGTATTATATTAGTGTTGTATTACACTAGTATAGTATTATATGACAGTGTTGTATTACAGTAGTATAGTATTATATAAGTGTTGTATTACAGTAGTATAGTATTATATTACAGTGTTATATTACAGTAGTATAGTATTATATTACAGTGTTGTATTACAGTAGTATAGTATTATATTACAGTGTTGTATTACAGTGTTGTATTACAGTGTTGTATTACAGTAGTATAGTATTATATAAGTGTTGTATTACAGTAGTATAGTATTATATTAGTGTTGTATTACAGTAGTATAGTATTATATTACAGTATTGTATTACAGTGTTGTATTACAGTGTTGTATTACAGTAGTATAGTATTATATAAGTGTTGTATTACAGTAGTATAGTATTATATTAGTGTGGTATTACAGTAGTATAGTATTATATTATAGTGTTGTATTACAGTAGTATAGTATTATATTATGGTGTTGTATTACAGTAGTATAGTATTATATAAGTGTTGTATTACACTAGTATAGTATTATATGACAGTGTTGTATTACAGTAGTATAGTATTATATAATTGTTGTATTACAGTAGTATAGTATTATATGACAGTGTTGTATTACAGTAGTATAGTATTATATTAGTGTTGTATTACAGTAGTATAGTATTATATAAGTGTTGTATTACAGTAGTATAGTATTATATTACAGTGTTGTATTACAGTAGTATAGTATTATATTAGTGTTGTATTACACTAGTATAGTATTATATGACAGTGTTGTATTACAGTAGTATAGTATTATATAAGTGTTGTATTACAGTAGTAAAGTATTATATTACAGTGTTGTATTACAGTGTTGTATTACAGTAGTATAGTATTATATTACAGTGTTGTATTACAGTGTTGTATTACAGTAGTATAGTATTATATTACAGTGTTGTATTACAGTAGTATAGTATTATATAAGTGTTGTATTACAGTAGTATAGTATTATGTGTTGTATTACACTAGTATAGTATTATATAAGTGTTGTATTACACTAGTATAATATTATATTACAGTGTTGTATTACAGTAGTATAGTATTATATAAGTGTTGTATTACAGTGTTGTATTACAGTAGTATAGTATTATATAAGTGTTGTATTACAGTAGTATAGTATTATATTACAGTGTTGTATTACAGTAGTATAGTATTATATAAGTGTTGTATTACACTAGTATAGTATTATATTACAGTGTTGTATTACAGTAGTATAGTATTATATAAGTGTTGTATTACAGTGTTGTATTACAGTAGTATAGTATTATATGTGTTGTATTACACTAGTATAATATTATATTACAGTGTTGTATTACAGTAGTATAGTATTATATAAGTGTTGTATTACAGTGTTGTATTACAGTAGTATAGTATTATATAAGTGTTGTATTACAGTAGTATAGTATTATATAAGTGTTGTATTACAGTAGTGTAGTATTATATTATAGTGTTGTATTACAGTGTTGTTTTACAGTAGTATAGTATTATTAGTGTTGTATTACAGTAGTATAGTATTATTAGTGTTGTATTACAGTAGTATAGTATTATATTATAGTGTTGTATTACAGTAGTATAGTATTATATTAGTGTTGTATTACAGTAGTATAGTATTATATTACAGTGTTGTATTACAGTAGTATAGTATTATATAAGTGTTGTATTACAGTAGTATAGTATTATATAAGTGTTGTATTACAGTGTTGTATTACAGTAGTATAGTATTATATAAGTGTTGTATTACAGTAGTATAGTATTATATAAGTGTTGTATTACAGTAGTGTAGTATTATATTATAGTGTTGTATTACAGTGTTGTATTACAGTAGTATAGTATTATTAGTGTTGTATTACAGTAGTATAGTATTATATTATAGTGTTGTATTACAGTAGTATAGTATTATATTACAGTGTTGTATTACAGTAGTATAGTATTATATAAGTGTTGTATTACAGTAGTATAGTATTATATTAGTGTTGTATTACAGTAGTATAGTATTATATTACAGTGTTGTATTACAGTAGTATAGTATTATATTACAGTGTTGTATTACAGTAGTATAGTATTATATAAGTGTTGTATTACAGTAGTATAGTATTATATTATAGTGTTGTATTACAGTAGTATAGTATTATATTACAGTGTTGTATTACAGTAGTATAGTATTATATAAGTGTTGTATTACAGTAGTATAGTATTATATAAGTGTTGTATTACACTAGTATAGTATTATATGACAGTGTTGTATTACAGTAGTATAGTATTATATAAGTGTTGTATTACAGTAGTATAGTATTATATAAGTGTTGTATTACACTAGTATAGTATTATATAAGTGTTGTATTACACTAGTATAGTATTATATTAGTGTTGTATTACAGTAGTATAGTATTATATTATAGTGTTGTATTACAGTAGTATAGTATTATATTAGTGTTGTATTACAGTAGTATAGTATTATATAAGTGTTGTATTACACTAGTATAGTATTATATGACAGTGTTGTATTACACTAGTATAGTATTATATTAGTGTTGTATTACACTAGTATAGTATTATATGACAGTGTTGTATTACAGTAGTATAGTATTATATTACAGTGTTGTATTACAGTAGTATAGTATTATATAAGTGTTGTATTACACTAGTATAGTATTATATTACAGTGTTGTATTACAGTAGTATAGTATTATATAAGTGTTGTATTACAGTGTTGTATTACAGTAGTATAGTATTATATTAGTGTTGTATTACAGTAGTATAGTATTATATGACAGTGTTGTATTACAGTAGTATAGTATTATATAAGTGTTGTATTACAGTAGTATAGTATTATATGACAGTGTTGTATTACAGTAGTATAGTATTATATAAGTGTTGTATTACAGTAGTATCGTATTATATGACAGTGTTGTATTACAGTGTTGTATTACAGTAGTATAGTATTATATTAGTGTTGTATTACAGTAGTATAGTATTATTACAGTGTTGTATTACAGTAGTATAGTATTATTACAGTGTTGTATTACAGTGTTGTATTACAGTAGTATAGTATTATATTATAGTGTTGTATTACAGTGTTGTATTACAGTAGTATAGTATTATATTATAGTGTTGTATTACACTAGTATAGTATTATATTATAGTGTTGTATTACAGTGTTGTTTTACAGTAGTATAGTATTATTACAGTGTTGTATTACAGTGTTGTATTACAGTAGTATAGTATTATCTTAGTGTTGTATTACAGTGTAGTTTTACAGTAGTATAGTATTATATTATAGTGTTGTATTACAGTAGTATAGTATTATATTATAGTGTTGTATTACAGTGTTGTTTTACAGTAGTATAGTATTATTAGTGTTGTATTACAGTAGTATAGTATTATATTACAGTGTAGTTTTACAGTAGTATAGTATTATATTATAGTGTTGTATTACAGTAGTGTAGTATTATATTATAGTGTTGTATTACAGTGTTGTTTTACAGTAGTATAGTATTATTAGTGTTGTATTACAGTAGTATAGTATTATATTACAGTGTTGTATTACAGTAGTATAGTATTATATTATAGTGTTGTTTTACAGTGTTGTTTTACAGTAGTATAGTATTATATTATAGTGTTGTATTACAGTAGTATAGTATTATATTATAGTGTTGTATTACAGTGTTGTTTTACAGTAGTATAGTATTATTACAGTGTTGTATTACAGTGTTGTATTACAGTAGTATAGTATTATATTACAGTGTTGTATTACAGTGTTGTATTACAGTAGTATAGTATTATATTATAGTGTTGTATTACAGTGTTGTTTTACAGTAGTATAGTATTATTACAGTGTTGTATTACAGTAGTATAGTATTATACAAGTGTTGTATTACAGTGTTGTTTTACAGTAGTATAGTATTATATTATAGTGTTGTATTACAGTAGTATAGTATTATATAACAGTGTTATAGAATAGTTTCAGTTGTTTGCCCTGCAGGAATCATGTGTATACTTTGTTGAGTCCATATACCTGTGTGAAGGTATTCTACACCTTCAGCTTGTCAGCAAATTTGTAGCTGACCTGGAGGGACTCAAAATTAAATTTGCATATCAGTCAAATCCCCTCTGCAACTGTAGAGGGAGCCCAAGAGCAAAACATTCGGATTCTTAAAAGTGAAGGTAAACGATGATGAATGATGAAGTTGTTAGCCAGAGCTGTTATTCCGAGTCTCTGTGGTGCAGCAGCTGGTTAGCAGGAGGAATGATGGAGATAAGACTCTTGCCATCGTCTAAACTCGGCGCTAAGGACTATGCATGCCTGTTTTATCCCACTGACCACGAGACACGATAACCATGCCAGTGAGAGCAGATCTGCTCCAGTTAATGGACTGCGGTTCTGAGCTGCCAGCTCTGCTGTTGGTTCTGTTTGTCAGTTCTGCTCCGACGAGTGGAGCTTCTGAAACAGCAAACAGACAAAACATGGCCAAAACAGCCCAGAGCCGCGGCCAACAACTCCATAACACAGCGACAGCTCGCTGGCGGGGAGCGATCTGAGCTATGGTGAATTTAATGCAGTGAAAATAAACAGAAGGGCAAACATTTCTGTTTTTTTTTTTTTTTTTTGTGTTTAGCGTTCTGCTTTAAAAAGGCCTAGACGTGAGGAAGCAGGAAAATATTTCTGTTTTAAAGCATAATTATCTCCAGTGAACATGCCAAATTAATTGCCTTGGCTTAATTGTAGATGTTATGAAGGTCCTGGGGGGTTAATTGAGGGGTGTGCTAACAAACAAGACCCTTGTCGTTACTGAGATTTTCTTTAATTAACTCATTTTTCCCACTTTTATATTTATGGTCTGAATGTGTGATTATACTGTAGCGTCTGCTCTGTATTGCTAGCGTTATGTGGATAATAATAAACCCTACAGAGCTTATTATACGTTCTTAAAATATATAAACTAACAAACCTTTAAAAAGACTAAATTAACAGACTAACTAATTAAAATATACGAATACATTATGTGGTAAGGTTTATAGATTAGTGGGTGGAGCTGTAGGAGAGTTTAAAGAGAGTCTATGCGTGTGTCTCAAACCCTAGTGAGTGTGTAAGTAGGCTGTCTAGGTAGTGAGTGTGTAAGTAGGCTGTCTAGGTAGTGAGTGTCTAAGTAGGCTGTCTAAGTAGTGAGTGTGTATGTAGGCTGTCTAGGTAGTGAGTGTCTAAGTAGGCTGTCTAGGTAGTGAGTGTGTAAGTAGGCTGTCTAGGTAGTGAGTGTCTAAGTAGGCTGTCTAGGTAGTGAGTGTGTAAGTAGGCTGTCTAGGTAGTGAGTGTCTAAGTAGGCTGTCTAGGTAGTGAGTGTGTAAGTATCAGTGTTCTCTCCTCATAAAACAGATTACTGAGACGCTCTAGTTAGAGAGAGACTGCGTCCCGCCCACTGCAGCACGCCACCGGTGGTTTAGCTGGTTGATAAGCTACCGGCTGGCATCCAAAACAATAGCATAATGCTAGCATAAATACTAATGTCTGGAGTATAAAGTGTAAATGGTGAAGGACTCGTTACAGAGTTGATAATAAAATACTGTTTTGTGTGATTATATGACCAGAAACACATTAAAACTCCAGAGAGAATCAAAATAACTCACATTTTAAAACCACTTCACTGCTCCTAGATTAGCCTGCGGTGCATCATGGGATTGTCTTAGCGGCTGAGGAAGAGTTCGATGCTTCCTTAAAATCAGGTCTAAGTAAGGTTCCTCAGTAGACAGCATGTTTAAGGTATGTAAGAATTGGGACAGTCTACATGTCAGGAGTGCATACTATGATGTAAAATGCTGCCTATGTAGGAGCTCAGTAGGATTTGAGACACACCCAATATTCTGCTGGTCCGTTTTTCCTCTTTTCTTTATGGTGTTTTTGTGCTTAGATTCTAAATCCCAAAGTTACACGCCAGAGGGAGAAACTCTCTCACAGAAACCACTTTCCTCAGCTGCCTGACACGCCTCACTGGAATTCCAGCCCTTTTCTCTGTTACAAGATGATGTCATCTCGTAGCACTGTCCTTATAGCCCGCCTACTGGCAAGCATGCCACATTCTCACCCAACACACAGAGAGCTAAACCAGTCAAACCTGATCACTCTTAACATCCTGTCTAGCTTGTGAACCAGTTTTCAACTCCAGACTTTCAGGATCAGACTCTGACTCAAACCCATACATTATAACCGACACCATTATAAGAACAGCCACTGCTGTGTGGGGGCGGAGCTTGTAGCAGATATCAGAACAGAGTGGGCAGGCTGACCAAACAGAGCATAGTGGGATGATCAGGAGGCGGGGCTTAAAGACACAGGAGCTCTAACATTTCGGACAGAGGTTCAATACAAACGTACAATATGAGAGAAATACTGTATTTTGGGAAAATTCAAGCATGTAAATTAGAGATGGAAGGATTGATCAGCTGTGTATATCGGTATCGGACGATTTGTAATCAAAATATGTGATCGGTGATTAACCGAAGTTTCTCCAATTTAGCAACAATTCAAGATCTACATTTAATATTTGCAGTTTTTTTTGTTTTAAATAATCCAGAGTCTGCGTTTAATGACTGCATTTATTGAATTAGCTTTTTTAGTTTTAAATTAAGGGTCTAAATGTAATGATTACAGTTTTGGGTATATTTGTTTGATTCACTTTGTTTATTTACTGATAATTTGGTTTAAAATATTATGCTGTTTCATATGAGCTCGTTAAAAATGGTAATAAACCAGTTTAGACCATGTTTTTATGACTTGCTTGTGCTAATAACTACATGTAGCCCTGCCGTGGCGTATACCCCGCCCTTAATCGGTATCAGCTATCGGCCGATTGCACTGAAAGGTGTTTGGCGATCGGAAGCAGCCTCAAAACCGCTGATCGGTCCATTTCTACTGTAAATCTATTATAGTAGAACCCAAACACTCACCTATCAACACTGACAGTCAGCATAATGGGTCCCCTTTAAATAGCACCCTGACTGTTTATGTAAATACCCAAGAAGAGGAAACAGAAGCTGTGACGTGTTTGGATATCCAGTAGGGCTGCATGAGGAATCAGTTTGTAATCGAAACTGTGATGTGAAGTTTTCGTGACCAACACATCGTGAAGGGCTGTGATGATGGGGTGGAGACTAGTCTGAACACTGGAATCAGATTATGGGTGTAACATTGTGTACATATCCTGATAAAGTAAAGAAAAATCTCCATTTTTGTTTTGATTTTGATTTTTCTACATTATTTGAACACGACAGCTACTGTTTACACTGTATAAAAATCTCATAGTGATTGGACCAATAGAAATGCTCCAAAATAGCTCCACAATTCTGGTTCCATTAACTTGCATTGAAAGTACAGAGTTTTTTGTCCTCTCCTGTAAAGTTGCTTTTTCAAAGATAGTTGTTTTTCATTGGACTGCGATGATATTTATTGTCATTTATTATTATTATTATTATTATGCCATTTCATTCACTTTTTTAAAATTAAATACAAAATAAATATAGAATATGGGTCCTTTTTAAATTCCAGTTTCAGTCTTTAATAATAATATTAATAATTCTTAGTATTATTATAAATCTGTTTATGTAGCTTGTTTGAAAACACTGTACACCGAGGCTAAGCTGAGTAACAGGATGAATCAGAACAGTCCTGGTGATTATACAGTGTTGTGATTGGTTCTCTCTGCGTCTCTTCTGCAGGACTTTGCAGACGCGCTGGACGTCCTTCCTCAGATCACCATGGTAAATAACGTGATCCACAATAACGAGGGTTACGGAGTGATCCTGGTGAAGCCAGACGCTCGTGGTGCTGAGGGTCAGCCTGCAGAGGCCCAAACTACAGGTACACCCCCATCACACCCCACTGTGTCTGGAGTCTCCAGTCAGCTAAACAAAAGAGGCTCTTTCAGCTCTTCAGCTTCTAAACTGTGGAGCTCAGTTCAGCTTCTATTAGACAGTCCAGCTCAGAGTCACTCTTACACGCTTATAAACGTCTCTCTTTAACTCAGTTTTAAATTAAAACTACTTAAACTCATAAATATGATCTGAGTCTTTGGATTATTATGGTTCAGTTTCTATGGTTACTGACCAACTGTCTGTAAAGCACTTTGATCTGCCAACAGTATGAAAAGTGCTCTATAAATACATATTATTATTATTATTATTATTATTATAGATGAAAGGATCGATCAGCTATGTATCGGTATCGACCGATTTTTAATCAAAATATGTGATCGGTATCGGCCGATATTTCTCCAGTTTATCCGATCCCAAGAGCTGCTCCATGGCGATAAACAAATGAGATTAATTTCTGTATTTCCAGCTAGTGTCCGGCCATGTCCTTGCAATTCCTATCTCAACCACTAGGTGGAAACACACACCCTTAAATTTTCTACAGACTGACTAAAGCATTACGCCTCGCGAGAAAAGTTTGCGTTTGCGTCACGTCCATCTGGCGATCGGAGTCTGCCTGAAAAACGCTGATCAGTTCATCTCTAATTATTATTATTATTATTATTATTATTATTATTATTATTATTATTATTATTTATTGCCTTCGCGTTAAAAGGTGATCGGCGATCGGAATCTGCCTGAAAATTGCTGATCTGTCCATCTCTTATTATTATTATTATTATTATTATTATTATTATTATTATTATTATTATTATTATTACTACGATCGCGTTAAAAGGTGATTGGAATCTGCCTGAAAAAAGCTGATCGGTCCATCTCTTATTATTATTATTATTA
The DNA here is from genome assembly GCA_021613375.1 of Megaleporinus macrocephalus. Lineage (NCBI taxonomy): Eukaryota > Metazoa > Chordata > Actinopteri > Characiformes > Anostomidae > Megaleporinus > Megaleporinus macrocephalus. The sequence continues at coordinate 32,269,096 of CM038728.1, read as the reverse complement.
TTATTATTATTATTATTATTATTGTTATTATTAAAGCAATCTCAGTACAGACCACATCGTAAGTAAAGCTGCTCCTCAATTAAAGGAGGAATTTTTGTTTTTGTTCAAGGGTTCAAAAGAGGTGTGTCCACTGACCAATCAATAACTGATTAGAAACAATAACAGACTTAAAGAATCCATATGTCAAAATGAATTTTCCTTGTTTTGTATATAGACTGTTAAAGTTGTTTTAATGTATTCAGTCCAAATATGGAAACAAAGCTATATGACCAGCCTGTTTTTGAATTCACTGCTTTTGTGATGTCACAAAAACCAACTCCTTTACATCTCCTCCGCCTATTCTGCATGCAGCTGTTTAGCTCCGCCCACTCACACTGAAGTTGTAGGGAGTGTTTCAGCTTGGGCTGCTTTTTGAACGAGGCAGCTAATTAGAACAGAGCTTATTTACATGTATTGGTTTTAAAGGTGCAATAGCAGAAAGAAAACGTGTTTAATTGTAAACAGTAACGAGAGGCTGGAAGTGGATCATGAATGAATAAATAAGTGAAGTCGGACTGTTGGACTAGATTTGGACATAAGAAGTGCACACACGTCATAAGAGCACCTCAGAGCCGGACGCTAAATATAATAAAATGTAATATACGGGCTCTTTAATAGGAGCAGCTGATTTGGGGTTTGTCTGTACTTTACTTTTCTCTTTATTTCCATCTCTCTAAAGTGCAGCACACAGAACACACTGATACACATTTCCTGCGTCTACAACGCCGCAGTGACTCAGTCTCTGACCATTTCAGTCGACCGGCGACTCACTAAACGAGAGAGGGGGAGAGAGAAAGGGGGAGAGAGAGAGAGAGAGGGGGGGGGGGGGGAGAGAGAGAGAGAGAGAGAGAGAGAGAAAGAGGGAGGGAGGGGGAGAGAGATGAAGAGAGAGAGAGAGAGGGAGGGGGGAGAGAGAGAGAGAGAGGGGGGGGGGGGGGGGACTGTTCCACTTCCACAGTAATAACTGAGAAAAAGTATTTGTGTGTATAAATTTTTTATTAAAGCTGCCCCCCCACACCCCCCCGGGCCACAGGCGGGCGGTCCGTAATGACTCGTATCCCCCCGGCTCCTCAGAGCTGGAGTTACTGTTTTTGTCTGCACTCATTTGGAGGAGAGAGTGAATTAAAGTGAAAGTATATCTGACCTTCAGATTTAATTCTACATCAGCATCAGCAGCACACTGACTCAGAATAACCATCTCTCTGTCTCTCTCTCTCTCTCTCTCTCTCTCTCTCTCTGTCTCTCTCTTTCTCTCTCTCTCTCTCTCTGTCTCTCTTTCTCTTTCTCTCTCTTTCTCTCTCTCTCTCTTTCTCTCTCTCTCTCTCTCTCTCTCTCTCTCTCTCTCTCTCTCTCTCTCTCTCTGTCTCTCTCATTCTCTCTCTTTCTCTCTCTGTCTCTTTCTCTCTGCCCATCTCTCCTTTTTCTCTTTCTCTTGTTATCTCTCTGTCTTTCTGTCTCTTTTTCTATTTCTCTCGTTCTATATTTCTCACTCTCTTTAATTTTATCTCTTTAATCTTTATCTTTTCCTGCCTTTCTATCTCTCTAGCTCTCTCTATGTATCGCTCTCTTTATCTTTTTTCATTTCTCTCTTTCACTTTCTCCCTCTCTATCTCTTTATATATCTCTCTATCTCTTTTCTCTCACTCTTTCACTCTTTTCACTTTATTTCTATTTCTCTCTCTAGTTATCTCTCTTTCACTCTGTCTTTCTCTCTTTATCTTTCTATTTCTCTCTCTCTCTCTATTTCTCTTTCTCTGTCTCTCTTATTTTTCTCTCACTCCTTCACTCTCTATCTCTATCTGTCTTTTTTTCTCTATCTTTCTCATTTTCTTTCTTGTTATCTCACTCTCTTGCTGTCTCTATAGTTAACTCTCTTTCACTCTATCTTTCTCTCTCTATATTCCTCTCTCTAATTTTATATCTCTCTGCCTTTCTATCTGTCTTGCTTTCTCTTTATGTAGTGCTCTCTTTATCTTTCTATTTCTCACAATCTCTCTCTTTATCTCTTTATATATCTCTCTATCTCTTTATCTATCTCTCTCTTTCACTTTATCTTTATCTCTGCCTTACTATTTCTCTAGCTCTCTCTATGTATCGCTCTCTATCTTTCTATTTCTCGCACTCTCTCTTTCACTTTCTATCTCTCTCCCTTTTTCTCTTTATATATATCTTTCTCTATCTCTTTATTTTACTCTCACTCTTTCACTCTCTATCTATCTCTGTCTTTCTTTTTTTCTCTATCTCTCTCTATCCTTTCTTTCTATTTCTCTCTCTATCTGTCTTTCTCTTTATCTCTGTCTGTTTTTATCTCTCTCTATCTCTGTCTTTCTATTTCGCTGTCTCTCTTTATCTTTTTCTATCTCTTCATCTGTCTCTCTGTCTCTGCTGCTGTTCTTTGTCATGTATTTTCTCTTTCTCTATATTTGCTTCATTTCCTTCTGCCTCTTATTTTTTTCTTTCTCCTCCTGCTTCTCGTTTTATTCTCTCTTTATTGTTTCTTATCTTGCCTTGCATGCTTATTCAGGGTACACCAGGTTAGTCCCGCCCCATTCAGTCTACAGCAGTTTAGCTCCACCCACTGAGACCACAGCATTTAAGCCCCGCCTATTCAGTCTACCGCAGTTTAGCTCCACCCTGTGAGACCACAGCGTTAAAGTCCTGCCACAGTTTAGCTCCACCCACTGAGACCACAGCATTTAAGCCCCGCCTATTCAGTCTACCACAGTTTACCGCAGTTTAGCTCCACCCTGTGAGACCACAGCGTTAAAGTCCTGCCACAGTTTAGCTCCACCCACGGAGACCACAGCATTTAAGCCCCGCCTATTCAGTCTACCACAGTTTAGCTCCACCCACTGAGACCACAGCATTTAAGCCCCGCCTATTCAGTCTACCGCAGTTTAGCTGTACCCTGTGAGCCCACAGCGTTAAAGTCCTGCCACAGTTTAGCTCCACCCACTGAGACCACAGCATTTAAGCCCCGCCTATTAAGTCTACAGCAGTTTAGCTGCACCCAGTGAAACCGCAGCATTTAAGCCCCGCCTATTCAGTCTACAGCAGTTTAGCTGCACCAGGTGATGTGTGTTATAAATGTTTTAACATGAAACCAAAAAGACACCAGTATGTTAAAATGTGGGATACGGGCCCTTTAATTTCGCTGTATTAAGTTAGTGTGATGTCATCATGCGCCTCCATAGTGGCTGCGGTTCAGCGCAGATATAACTAGCTGACAGATGAAGTTACATTTTTCATCTCATTAACCTCGCCGAACTCTCCTGTTCAGAAATACGCTTTCCTGCCAAGATTTTTAATTGTACTCATTAAAATGAGGTGCGCTGGCCGCTAACGAGCTGTAACGAGATGACGCCCATTGGCCCGGAGTGCTGGAACATTCTCAGAGTATGTTTGAGTCGGGCTTTGTTTAAAATGTTTGAAACTGTCACTGTTGATTAAGTCAGTATGGATTATTATGATGATTCATTAATGATTCTGAGTGTTGAAGACTAAACTATACTAAACATATACTTATATAGTGTGTGTGTGCGTGCGTGTGTACACACACACTATATAAGTATTGTGTACAAGTGTGTGCGTGTGTGTGTGTATACTGGTGTAGGTGTCTGTGCTAGTGTAAATTTGTGTGTGTGTGTATGAATGTATGTGTATAGGTGTGTGTTTATATTTATATATATATATATATATACACACACACACACACACACACACACAGTATATACAGGTGTAGGTATGTGTGTCTGTGCTAGTGTAAATTTGTGCATGCGTGTGGGTGTGTGCATGCTTGTGTGCAGTGTGTGTGTGCGCATGTACGTGTACAGGTGTAGGTATGCGTGTGTGCTAGTGTAAATGTGTGCATGCTTGTGCATGTGTCTTTGTGACTGTGTGTCTGTGTGTGTGTGTGTCTTTCTGTGTGTGTGTGTGTCTTTCTGTGTGTGTGTGTGTCTTTGTGACTGTGTGTGTGTGTTTGTGTGACTGTGTGCGTGTCTTTGTGTGACTGTGTGTGTGTCTTCATGTCTTTGTGATTGTGTGTGTGTCTTTGTGACTGTATGTGTGTGTGTGTGTGTCTGTGTCTGTGTGTGTGTGTGTGTGTGTGTGTGTCTGTGACTGTATGTGTGTGTGTCTCTGCTAGTTTAAGTGTGTGTCTGTGTGTGTCTGTCTGTATGTGTGTGTGTGTGTGTCTCTGCTAGTGTAAGTGTGTCTGTGTGTGTCTCTGTGTGTGTGTGTGTGTGTGTGTGTCTGTCTGTCTGTCTCTATGTGTGTGTCTCTGCTAGTGTAAGTGTGTGTCTGTGTGTGTCTGTATGTGTGTGTGTGTGTATCTCTGCTAGTGTGTGTGTGTGCACAGGGCAGTGTCAGACTCCACTAACTTGGTTTCCTCTTTGTAGCTGATGCAGAAGGTGAGATGGTGGAGGACCATAAAGAAGGCGGGGCTAGTGAAGCAGAGGGAGGGCCTCCTGAAGGAGAAGGCGTGGCCGCAGAGGCGGAGTCAGTCCACGACGTGCCGATCATCGTGGTGGAGGAAAGTCCAGCCGACGTCCAGCCGAGCTCCGTCCCTGCGGAGTTCACAGAAGGAAACGATGTCATCAAGCGGGAGCTGGTCGCCACCTCGGTGACCAAGCGGCGGCTCCAGAAGAGTCGCATGAAGGAACTGGGAGCGATGCAGGCCGACGACAACCTGCTGTCTCAGGAAATGTTCGTTTCCATTCACGGAAATCAGTTCCGGCGTAACGGCATGGGCAGCTTCGGAACTTTCCTTTATTAACACCTAGAACAGATCGCAGACGTCTGGAGAGCTCTGTAGGGATGCAGGAAGGTTTGTCTCCGGGGGGAATGATAACTGCTACTGTCTCACTTCTCGCTCCAAAGCTGATACGCGTAGTCCGAGTACTTTTCCCGGCTGAGAGTTGCTGGATTGTCTAGATCACTAGGTTGCCGTGGAGTCTGAGGAGTCAGAATCCTGTTTTTATTTATTAATTAAATTAACATACTAATCACACAAGCTGCAGAATCAGCTTTCAGTAGCACAAAACTGAGCCAATAAAAAAAATTGTTTATATAAAAATAACAAACCACAGCTAAAATCACTGATTCTCATTTTTATCTCCGAAAGTTGTTTGTATATTCGCTGATTTTGATGCTACTTTTTAGATTTTATTTTTTCTCTACTTAAAAACTAAAGATGCTGGTTTTGAATCTCAGCGCCTCCTGAATGAACGACTTTATCAACTTAGCACTTACGTCTACTTACGAAACTACCACACTGGGCTGTATTGGTTTGGTCAGTCTTATGGCACCAGTTCAGAGTGTAGCAGTGCTAGCTTAAAAGTAGCCAAATTTAGAGGATCTGGCAACGTTTGGAGGAAAAATGTCTGTATGGTAAAGCATGTCAGCTTTGGAGCACAGCAGGGGGCGACAAAAACTGGTTAATTGCCCCTCCACCATACAGACAAACGGCTTAGACCCCCTATACGGTCCTGCAGCCTCATACAGAACTACGTACGACTTCAGAGGTCTTTAATAAACACGCACGACACACTTTACACCTTCTTTACAACTGACTGTGTATTTATTCTCTTAATTCTTTAATCTCTTGGCCGATCTGCCCGTTTTTAAAATGTGAGGTTTTATATGTGTGTGTATGTGTGTAACACGATATATATGAACGCAATAGGATGTTAAGTTGTTTTATTTTTAATTTTTTTTCTGGTGTGGTGTTAGCACGGTGCACGTTAACTTTGGTTTGGCGCTCGTTACACTGAAACACCTCCAGCACCGCGGTGGCACCGTTGGTTTCTTTGGTCCGCGGCTTCACCTTTTGTAAGACACGTACTTGTTTAATTCCTGTTGATTAATTTTCAGTGGATTAAAGGTCTGGTAAAACCTCATTACACTGCGGGCACTTTGATTAATTAGAACGTTCAGCATGTCCTGCCAAAAGAAGAAAAAAAAAAGAAAGAAAAAATAAAAAGCCCACCTTCAATAAGATGCTCCAGGTTGACCTGCATTAGCCCGAACATTTCACACAGCCGACGGTGTCGCCGTGGCTTTTATTAAAAAAGCATTCATGAGACGTTCTAATGAACTTGGGGTGAGAACTAATAGTTTAAACTGAATCCGGTGTGATTTAACGCTTAAGTCATTATAGACGAAGGACACCTACAAACGCTCTCGCTGTGGGGCCGCGCGATGGAGCGCTATAAGCCGGAGCGGCCTGTGCGAAATACAAGTGAGTCTCTCACAATTTCCTGAGGGCTCTACTGTGAGAATTCTGACAAATCACAGAGGGTCTTCAGGTGTTTTGAGTGGGTTTATTATGATTATTATTAGTTTTTCCTTGTTGTAGTTTCTGTGCCCAAAGTTACATACGGGAAGAGAAAGTCTCTCCAACAGAAACCCCTCAGCTGCCCAAAGCGCTACAAGTTACAAGATCACATCATCTCCTAACTCAATCCCTATTGGCCGGCTGTAGGGGCAGGACCTAAATCAGGCTGCTGCTCTGGTGGTTAACCAGTCAAAACAGAGTCGGCAGCAAGCTGACCAATCAGAGCATATATATATATATATATATATATATATAGTATGTATGTATATATCTATGTATTAGGGCTAGGTATCACCACTGATTTCCCGAATCGATTCTATCCCGATTCACAAGGTCCCAATTAAATTCAATTTCCGATTCGATTCGATTCGATTCAATATCGATTCATTGAATTGAATTGAATATGAAAAGAGATTTTCAAAGAACTAATGTGGTAAATGTACAAGAAACACTCAACCTACCATTACTAAAAACATTAGTGTTTATATGTTTATATAATTTTAGAGGTCGATCTCTGGTTTATACGAATCGATATCAGATTATTCAAATGAAAATCGATTTGAATCGAAAAATTGATTTTTTTTAATCGTACCCCTACTATATTTGTATATGTATATGCAATAGAGTTCATATCTCAGAGTGTGTGTTTTATATATATATATATATATTAACTACAGATTTTTTAAGATTTTTTTCCCATAGGGAATGAATAGGATTGAACATTTCACGCCAATCTTCTGAACTTCTGCTCGACCGACAGACACCATTTCACATACTGACTACACTGATATTTTTGTTCACACCCAAACCTCACTGTTCCATTTAACCTACGGCCTCCAAACTGCATGTACTCTTTTAAGGCAGATCTCCAAACACTAACCTGCACTCGTCTATTTGTCGTTTATTCATCCCTCGTTCCTCCCATAGGATCCTAGTAATTCAACTTTGGCCAAACCCAAACATAATGTTTTCATTTAATCTACAGCCTCCAAACCGCCTCTACTCACTCAGAGCAGATCTCCAACCTCTAATCCACAGACATACTGACCTGCACTCGTCTATTTGTCGTTTATTCATCCCTCGTTTCCTTCCATAGGATCCCAGTAATTCAACTTTGGCCAAACCCAAACATTACTATTTCATTTAATCTACCGCCTCCAAACCACCTGTGCTCACTCAGAGCAGATCTCCAACCTCTAATCCACAGACATACTGACCTGCACTCGTCTATTTGTCGTTTATGCACAACCATCCTGCGTTTCCTTCAGGAAATATACTTTCTATAGTTTGAACAGGGTGTTTGGTCCACAGTGTTCAGAAGATTGAGCTGCTGCTTTAGTTCTCCTGCAGATGTACTCGGTCTAATGCTGAAGTGGCTTCATCTCTGATGGTTTCTTATCTGAGTAAACAGATTAGATTTTGGTCCAATTATCCTGAAACTTCCACAGGATATAAAAAGCAGCTGTTGTGTTAAAAAAAATGGATGCATGTTTTTCCTTGCACAGCAACGGTTTATTTTAAGATGTCCAAATATAAAAAATCTGTGACCCTTAACAAAAGACCCTGCTTAACAAACGAGAGCAGACACGACCGCTCCGGGTCCGATTCTGAATGACTTGGAAGAGAGTGGAGAATCGAGCACAATCAACCGGCAGCCTACCTGCATCTCATTTACATATTATTTAAATATCGTTTACATATTATTTGCATGAAGTGTGTTCTAATTCATGCATTCGTTTTAGGAGACAGCGTTCAGCAACTTGTGAGCCAATGGTTGCTTTTGTAGGCGGAGCTTGAGGTGAAGCTCCCCCTACTGACCAAACTTTATAGTGTTAAAACTAAGACCATTAAACAGAATAAAACAGGACATAAACAAATTGTAAACTACATACTGTATAGAATATCTTTTGTATTGTCTATTTTGTGGAAGGAGTCAGCATTTCACAGCAAAAGCAAATGTGTACTACACTATATTGCCAAAAGTATTCACTCACCCATCCACATCACTGAATTCAGGTGTTCCGATCACTTTCATGACCACAGGTGTATAAAACCAGCACCTAGTCATGCAGACTGCTTCTACACACATTAGTAAAGAGTGGGTCTCTCTCAGGAGCTCAGTGAACTCCAGCGTGGTACCGTGATAGGACGCCACCTGTGCAGCAAGTCCAGTGGTGAAGTTTCCTCACTACTAAATATTCCACAGTGGACTGTCAGTGGTGTTAGAACAAAGTGGAAGTGATTGAGAACGACAGCAACTCAGACACGAAGTGGTAGAACATGTACAATGACAGAGCAGGTCAGCGGATGCTGAGGAGCATAGAGCACAGAGGTCACCAACTTTCTACAGAGTCCATCACTACAGACCTCCAAACTTCATGTGGTCTTCAGATCAGCTCAAGAACAGAGTGTAGAGAGCTTCATGGAAAGGGTCTCCATGGCTGAGCAGCAGCATCCAAGCCTTACATCACCAAGAACAATGCAGAGTGATGCAATGGTGTAAAGCACGCCGCCACTGGACTCTAGAGCAGCGGAGACGTGTTCTCTGGAGTGACCAATCACGCTCCTCTCTCTGGCAATCTGATGGACGGGTCTGGGTTTGGCGGTTGCCAGGAGAACGGTACTTGTCTGACTGCAAGTGTAAAGTTTGGTGGAGGGGAGAGTAAATTGTGGGGTCGTTTTTCAGGAGTTGGGCTCGGACCCTCAGTTCCAGTGAAAGAAACTTTTAATGCTTCAGCAGACCAAGAGACTCTGGACACTTTCATGCTCCTAACTTTGTGGGGACAGTTTGGGGACGGCCACTTCCTGTTTCAACATGACTGCTCACCAGTGCACAAAGCAGCTTCTTAAAGACATGGAAGAGCGAGTTTGGTGTGGAAGAACTTGACTGGCCTGGTCCTGACCTCAACCTGATAGAACACCTTTGGGATGAATTAGAGCGGAGACTGCGAGCTAGACCTTCTCGTCCATCATCAGTGTCTGATCTCACCAATGGTCTTCTGGAAGAACGCTGAAACATTCCCATAAACACTCTCCTAAACCGTGTGGAGAGCCTTCCCAGAAGAGCTGAAGCTGTTATAGCTGCAAAGGTTGGGCCGACATTGTATTAAACCCTATGGATTAAGAACGGGACGCCACTCAAGTTCATATGCAGGTGAAGATAGACGAACAATACTTTTGTCAATATAGTGTATGTCTGAAAATGGAAAATGAAAATGTTCAGCTCTCTCGTTTTATGCTCTCATTGGACTGCACCTGACGTTGATAAATAAGAACTAGCGTGACTTTTGACCCCGGTATGGTGGAGTCTGACCTAAAATCGCCTCATTTCTCACCACAAATGAAGCTCTCTGTGTTTTTAATCAGCGGTTTGTCCTTGTTTGACCGCACAGGCTCGTTACGCAGCACTCCTCCACTGTAGGACGGCTCGCGCTGTTCATTGAAGGTGTGTCAGGAGTACATGTGTATTCTGTTCAGAGTTAATTGGTGCTGGCAGATCTGCGCCCCCCCCGCTGGGACGCCCTGCGTTTATATGGTGACGGAGACTGAAGCGCTCTGTTCTCCAGCCAGGCTCGCGCTCACTGATGTGCTCTTTATTCGGAGGCTCAGTTTGAAAGGTTTGGCATGCGCCTCGGGAAAGGACATGTCACACTGTCTGAGGAAAAAAAATAAAAGAGAGACTGAAGAAAGGACAGTCAGAGACCGAGTCTGACCCAAATGGATCTCCTCTGTGTCATTAGCTTTGTGCTGTACACTCGGATTGCTTGGAAAGAACTTTAGTCCTGTTGTTTTCTGTGATGGCAGCACTTTCCTCCCCATAATGACTGTATCGTTCTGCTGAGCACATACAAAACTCAGTGCAGGTTGCAGTGAGTACATCAGCAGGTATATTTAGTTTAGTCTGATTGCAGTGAGTACATCAGCAGGTATATTTAGTTTAGTCTGATTGCAGTGAGTACATCAGCAGGTATATTTAGTTTAGTCTGATTGCAGTGAGTACATCAGCAGGTATATTTAGTTTAGTCTGATTGCAGTGAGTACATCAGCAGGTATATTTAGTCTGATTGCAGTGAATAGATCAGTCAGTATATTCAGTTTAGTCTGATTGTAGTGAGCAGATCAGTCAGTATATTCAGTTTAGTCTGATTGCAGTGAGTAGATCAGTCAGTATATTCAGTTTAGTCTGATTGTAGTGAGTAGATCAGTCAGTATATTCAGTTTAGTCTGATTGCAGTGAGTAGATCAGCTGGTATATTCAGTTTAGTCTGATTGTAGTGAGTAGATCAGTCAGTATATTCAGTTTAGTCTGATTGTAGTGAGTAGATCAGTCAGTATATTCAGTTTAGTCTGATTGCAGTGAGTAGATCAGTCAGTATATTCAGTTTAGTCTGATTGTAGCGAGTAGATCAGTCAGTATATTCAGTTTAGTCTGATTGCAGTGAGTAGATCAGCTGGTATATTCAGTTTAGTCTGATTGTAGTGAGTAGATCAGTCTGTATATTCAGTTTAGTCTGATTGTAGTGAGTAGATCAGTCAGTATATTCAGTTTAGTCTGATTGCAGTGAGTAGATCAGTCAGTATATTCAGTTTAGTCTGATTGCAGTGAGTAGATCAGTCTGTATATTTAGTTTAGTCTGATTGCAGTGAGTAGATCAGTTGGTATATTTAATGTAGTCTGATTGCAGTGAGTAGATCAGTTGGTATATTTAATGTAGTCTGATTGCAGTGAGTAGATCAGTTGGTATATTTAATGTAGTCTGATTGCAGTGAGTAGATCAGTTGGTATATTTAGTTTAGTCTGATTGCAGTGAGTAGATCAGTTGGTATATTTAGTTTAGTCTGATTGCAGTGAGTACATCAGTCAATATATTCAGTTTAGTCTGATTGCAGTGAGTAGATCAGTCAGTATATTCAGTTTAGTCTGATTGCAGTGAGTAGATCAGCAGGTATATTCAGTTTAGTCTGATTGCAGTGAGTAGATCAGTCAGTATATTCAGTTTAGTCTGATTGTAGTGAGTAGATCAGTCAGTATATTCAGTTTAGTCTGATTGTAGTGAGTAAATCAGTCAGTATATTCAGTTTAGTCTGATTGTAGTGAGTAGATCAGTCAGTATATTCAGTTTAGTCTGATTGTAGTGAGTAGATCAGTCAGTATATTTACTTTAGTCTGATTGCAGTGAATAGATCAGTCAGTATATTCAGTTTAGTCTGATTGTAGTGAGTAGATCAGTCAGTATATTCAGTTTAGTCTGATTGTAGTGAGTAGATCAGTCAGTATATTTAGTTCAGTCTGATTGTAGTGAGTAGATCAGTCAGTATATTCAGTTTAGTCTGATTGCAGTGAGTACATCATTTGGTATATTTAATGTAGTCTGATTGCAGTGAGTAGATCAGTTGGTATATTTAGTTTAGTCTGATTGTAGTGAATAGATCAGTCAGTATATTCAGTTTAGTCTGATTGCAATGAGTAGATCAGTCAGTATATTCAGTTTAGTCTGATTGCAGTGAATAGATCAGCAGGTATATTCAGTTTAGTCTGATTGTAGTGAGTAGATCAGTCAGTATATTCCGTTTAGTCTGATTGTAGTGAGTAGATCAGTCAGTATATTCAGTTTAGTCTGATTGCAATGAGTAGATCAGTCAGTATATTCAGTTTAGTCTGATTGTAGTGAGTAGATCAGTCAGTATATTCAGTTTAGTCTGATTGCAATGAGTAGATCAGTCAGTATATTCCGTTTAGTCTGATTGTAGTGAGTAGATCAGTCAGTATATTTAGTTTAGTCTGATTGTAGTGAGTAGATCAGTCAGTATATTCAGTTTAGTCTGATTGCAGTGAGTAGATCAGTCAGTATATTCAGTTTAGTCTGATTGTAGTGAGTAGATCAGTCAGTATATTTAGTTTAGTCTGATTGCAATGAGTAGATCAGTCAGTATATTCAGTTTAGTCTGATTGTAGTGAGTAGATCAGTCAGTATATTCAGTTTAGTCTGATTGCAATGAGTAGATCAGTCAGTATATTCAGTTTAGTCTGATTGTAGTGAGTAGATCAGTCAGTATATTCAGTTTAGTCTGATTGCAATGAGTAGATCAGTCAGTATATTCAGTTTAGTCTGATTGCAGTGAGTAGATCAGTCAGTATATTCAGTTTAGTCTGATTGCAATGAGTAGATCAGTCAGTATATTCAGTTTAGTCTGATTGTAGTGAGTAGATCAGTCAGTATATTCAGTTTAGTCTGATTGCAATGAGTAGATCAGTCAGTATATTCAGTTTAGTCTGATTGCAGTGAATAGATCAGCAGGTATATTCAGTTTAGTCTGATTGCAGTGAGTAGATCAGTCAGTATATTCAGTTTAGTCTGATTGTAGTGAGTAGATCAGTCAGTATATTCAGTTTAGTCTGATTGCAGTGAGTAGATCAGCAGGTATATTCAGTTTAGTCTGATTGTAGTGAGTAGATCAGCAGGTATATTCAGTTTAGTCTGATTGTAGTGAGTAGCTCAGCAGGTATATTCAGTTTAGTCTGATTGTAGTGAGTAGGTCAGCAGGTATATTCAGTTTAGTCTGATTGTAGTGAGTAGATCAGCAGGTATATTCAGTTTAGTCTGATTGTAGTGAGTAGATCGGTCAGTATATTTAGTCTGCAGATCTGATTGGTTGAGGACCGCCTTCGGTGATCGTACAACGCACGTGATTGGTCTGTGAAGTTACCCTTACAGACAAGAAGCATTCCTGTTTGTCTTCCATTCATTTGTGCCTCTGGAATATGTTAATATATGCTAAGTCTGGGTTCGCTCAGCAGCGCCCCCTCTGGCCGCAGTCCAGCTTGCTTTGTTCATGCTTCTGGCGGTGGCTTTTGACAAACGCCGCATGCACTTGTTCTTTCTTTCGGTGAGCCGGGAGACGGTTATGTCTGTGCATGAGGCCGGAGACCGAGAGCCGGATCAATAATGGAAAAATCTACAGCTCTGCTTTTAAAGAGGCGGGAAAATAAGGGCTTATTGATTTCTGTTTTTTTGCCCCTCGCTGCTTTTTCAGTGGCGTATTTCAGATGTCAAACAGCGAGCGAAGAGGAAAAGAAATGACGAGCCTCTTCTGTGACAATTGTTTTATCTTCAAAGGACGTGTCAGAGCCGGGCTGGACCAAAGCGGCCGCTCCCGGCCACGGAGGACACCAGAAAGTGCCTGGGTTTGAAGTGTCGTCCTTCAGAGACGCTTTGGAAGCCGTCCTGTCAGAGCCGCGCTGCCGGGGCTTCGACCGCAGCCAGGAAACATCCGCACAAACTTCCAAACACATTAGCATCCGCCGGCAACCGCCCCAAACCCACCCCCCTACCCCCCGATTAGCCGCCTAGCCTGCCCAGCGCCAAGGTGACCTTTACTGTCACACGTGTGATTGTGTGGTTAATGATGGTGAACAGTTAACCTTTTTCCAGGCAGCTCTGCTGCGAGAGATAGAAGACTAAACTTAAACAACACGAGCTTTATTACTCTGAGCTTTCCTCTCGCTCCCCCTGCTCTGCAGGTTCTCCGTCTGGAGGAAGAAAGGAGTTCGTGTGAATAAGTAATGCTGTGTGTTAATTAAATGCCAGGAACTGAGCAGCTCTCCCCTGTGATTAGGCCTCATTTCCCCCTGAGACGCTCAGCAGCGGCAGGTAAAAACCAAGAAAACGTCCTCCAGATGTGGTTCTACACCCATTTCCACTCTATGATCTGCTCCTAGAGCGAAACACTGTTTTCCCTTTTTAGCTGAGCTCATGAATAATCTGATGAGCTCTGCTCTGATTGGCTGGTTTACAGTTAGAGGCCAACATTATAATCACACAGAAGCAACACAGACCAAATACAAGGAGCCTCCATGTAGATAAGCTCCAACCTCATGGTATTCAGTTAGCTATACTAGTTACTTGGAGCTGCTAGTATCTAACATTGTTACCTGTACTAGCTCCTCTCTTTCACCTGGACATCAAACACAAAGTAGATTAAAGGTGTCTCTGTGAAACTTTCAGTTTAAGATGATCTGCTTCAACCAGCACACAGTGATCCACTCACACAGCATGGCTGCTACTTCCAGTCACTGTTGAGTTGTGGTGCTAATAAAGGTGGAGCTGCTCGTCTCTTCAGTCTCTTCAGTGTTGAACGCTGAGCTGAAGCTGCTCCATGGTGTCCAAGTGTTGGAGAAAGTGTCCGGAGTGAAATGTACAGACTGCAGAGTTGAAGTTCAGGATTCTGTAAAAGATGTTGGAAGTTCAGCAGCTTGTTTTGGGAATTTTCAGTTCCACCTTAAATGGAGCTGCGGTTACATTAAGGTGTCTGTAGGAGCTGCAGTATTTAAGGTGGAACGTTAGATGAAGAATGTGGAGAAGAGGAACTTCAGGCTGGTTTGAAGATGAACATGTAGCTCTGATAGTTGGGTTGTTTGTTGGGAGGGAATGAAAAGTGGGGACGTCCCCTTCACAGCCGGGAACGCTGGAATTCTCCACATAGTCACCAGTTTGGTTGCTGGTGTTCCGTTTTGATTGTAAGTACGTAACAGTAACCTTAGAATTCTACAGATGTTCCAAAGTTCTTCCATATTTGTGATGTAAACAGAGCGATTCAGAGTGGGGTTTGGTGTGAAGTGGTTCAGATGTTGTTTACAGTGGTGGTGGTGATGGGAACCAGGGGTCTCCATGTCTACAACACAAATATATAGATTGTATTTACTATCAAACCCACCAGTGAACCTACACGTGTCTTCAGAGTTTATATAAATGTTGATGCTAAAATCTGGTTTAGTAACAGGGTCCTGCATGTATCCCTCCACCATGAATAGAGTTTAAGACTGAAATCTTCTCTAAACTATCATAAACAGCATCTCAGAATCAGACAGTGTATTTATAACATCTACTGTAATAACTTTCTGTGAGGAGCTTTTAGAGTTGGATGTCTGGTTCCATTCACCTCCACTGTGAACAGCTCTGACTGTATCTAGAATAAAGCATTTCATCACCCACTATACACAATCTATAATAAATCTGTAAATCTCAATACAGTCATTTACAATGGACCAAATAGCTCATGTGATTAGACCTGAATTTCTGGACTGAATCTACATTCTTCAGTATCTATTATGAATTATTCAGTATTTGCAGAAAAATCAATGAGCCCTTATTTTTCCCTGTTTAAAACCAGAGCTGTGTATTTTTTTCATTATTGATCCGGCTTTAGGTCTCTGGCCTCACAAACAGACTTAACAATCTCACCGAAAAGAGAACAAGAACACATCATGTTCATCAAAGTGTCAGATGTCTAACTTAACTGTTATCTAATATAAATGATCAAATATCTACTATACATTACAGAGCATCTACTATCATTTATAAAGTATCTACAGTCAATTATTAAGTGTCTATTATCAATTGCTAAGTGTCTACTATTATTAAGTATCTACTGTCAAGTTTTAAGTATCTATTTTCAATTATTAATTATCTACTATTAAGTATCTGTCAAGTATTTACTATCAATTACTAAGTATCTACTATTACGTTTCTACCATCATTTATTAAGTATCTACAGTCAATTTTAAGTATGCTGTCAAATATGAAGTATTTACTAATAAGAAGTATCTGCAGTCAATTATTGTCTAAGTATCTACTTTCATTTATTAAGTATTTACTATTATAAAGCATCTACTATCATTTATAAAGTATCTACAGTCAATTATTTAGTATCTACTATTATTAAGTATCTACAGTCAATTATTTAGCATACTGTCAATTATTAAGTATTTACTATTGTGAAGTATCTACTATTAATTATTACACGTCTACTATCAATTATTAAGTATCAACTATTAAGTATTAAGTATATACTATCAATTATGTATCTACTGTCAATTATTAAGTATGTTCTGTCATTTATTAAGTATCTACTATCAATTGTGAAAGATGTACTGTCATTTATTAAGTATCTACTCTAAATTAAGTATGTACTGTTAAGTGTCTACTATCAAGTATTAAGTATCTACTATCAATTATTAAGCATCTTCTATTGTTGAGTATCTACTGTCAAGTATTAAATATTTACTATGAATTATTCAGAGACTAATATGAATTATTTAGTAACTGCTGTTAATTATTCAGTATAACTACTATGAATTGTTCAGTATCTAATATTATTTATTCAGTATAACTACTATGAATTAGTCAGTAACTACTATGAATTGTTCAGTATCTAATATTATTTATTCAGTATAACTACTATGAATTGTTCAGTATCTAATATTATTTATTCAGTATAGCTACTATGAATTAGTCAGTAACTACTATGAATTGTTCAGTATCTAATATTATTTATTCAGTATAACTACTATGAATTAGTCAGTAACTACTATGAATTGTTCAGTATCTAATATTATTTATTCAGTATAACTACTATGAATTGTTCAGTATCTAATATTATTTATTCAGTATAACTACTATGAATTAGTCAGTAACTACTATGAATTGTTCAGTATCTAATATTATTTATTCAGTATAACTACTATGAATTAGTCAGTAACTACTATGAATTGTTCAGTATCTAATATTATTTATTCAGTATAACTACTATGAATTGTTCAGTATCTAATATTATTTATTCAGTATAACTACTATGAATTAGTCAGTAACTACTATGAATTGTTCAGTATCTAATATTATTTATTCAGTATACCTACTATGAATTGTTCAGTATCTAATATTATTTATTCAGTATAACTACTATGAATTGTTCAGTATCTAATATTATTTATTCAGTATAACTACTATGAATTAGTCAGTAACTACTATGAATTGTTCAGTATCTAATATTATTTATTCAGTATAACTACTATGAATTAGTCAGTATCTAATATTATTTATTCAGTATAACTACTATGAATTAGTCAGTATCTAATATTATTTATTCAGTATAACTACTATGAATTAGTCAGTAACTACTATGAATTGTTCAGTATCTAATATTATTTATTCAGTATAACTACTATGAATTAGTCAGTATCTAATATTATTTATTCAGTATAACTACTATGAATTGTTCAGTATCTACTATGAATTATTCAGTATCTTTCGTGAGTTTTAAGCTAACAGTGTGAGGACTGCGCTGTGGTGTGAGAAAGTGGGTGTGGCTGTATGTAGATGAGCTCTTGAGAACGTGGTGGTTCTTGTAGGATCGATTGCGTCTGAGCGGAGGAGAAAAGGGCGCGTGTCCTGGGATATCGGGGAAGGAGATGTGACTGAAATGGGAAATCATTGGTGTCGGCTTTGCCGTTAAGCGGTTTTGGCCTGAAAGAGTCGGAGGACAGACAGACGGACTGAGGAGGAGAGAAAGCAATCTAAAGGGAGACCTTTAAAGGAGAGAGTGGTGATAAAGTCTGAAAGGATGAAAAGACATTTAGTTGTGTCGTTTGTCCTGCTGTGACCTCTGTGTCGTTGATAACAATGAAAGAATTCTTCAGCAGAGTGAGTTCTGTGCTGCAGCTTGTGTTCAAGTCTCTCCTGAGCATTAAAGGGCCCTGAAAACTTCATACTCTTTACTTTGTTAAACGGATTAATCTAGTATGTAAACATCAACTTTTTCCCAGTCCACTGGTGACCACGGTCAGTAGTCACTTCAGAGATCAACAAAGACCAGTTGTATTGCAAAACATTAAAACCATCTCCGTATATCTACACACACACTGTCCACTGTATCAGCTCCACTTACAGACTGTAGTTCATCTGATTCTCTGTATACTTTATTACTCTGTTCTTTAATGATCAGGACCCCCACAGGACCACCACAGAGCAGCTACTATTAGGGAGGTGGATCATTCTCAGCACTGCATAGACACCGCATAGACACTGAACGTCAGTGTCACTGCAGTGCTGAAAACAATCCACCACCCAAATAGTATCTGCTCTGTGGGGGTCCTGTGGGGGTCCTGACCATTAAAGAACAGAGTAATAAAGTATACAGAGAATCAGATGAACTACAGTCTGTAAGTGGAGCTCCTGTATGGTCAGTGTAGCTGATACATTGGACAGTGTGTGTATTGACCTTGGCATAGTAGACCTAGTAGGCATAGTAGGTCTGTCTTATATGCTGCCCTTTGGGGTCAAATTATAGATTTTCAGTGAAGTTTAGTTTGCAAGAGATGTTAATGTGTCGTCTTTTGTGGATTTTAAGGTGTGTTTAGGATCATTATCCTATTGCTGCTGTTTAATTGAATCCATTCTTTCCTCTACCAGTTAAATGTTCTCACTGGAAGTTGGAGAGATGTTCGTTTAATCAAATTTAGCTTTCCTTTCCTTTGGGGCTAAACATTTCTATTTGAATTTTTACAGGAATTGTTTCCAAAATTCATTTAGCCAATTCATGACACTAAATTTTGTGGTGAGGATGAAGGAAAGGGCTCATGTGGATCACAGTAGATCAGTGCAGCTCCACTCCAGAGTCTGCTAAACCCTCTTGGAAGTTCTTTTACAGCCAGACGGAGGTTCTGGTTTGCGGTTCTAGTGACGAGCAGCTCTCTCAGAAACTTCTCTCGCTCTTCAACTTCACCTCCAGCTTTCCTGTTAACTGCTATTTCTCAGTTGCTTTAAAAACTGAGGAACCTGAACTCGCTCTGCTATCTTCTTATAGCTTCTCCTGCTTTGGGTTAACCAGTTATCGTAATGGGCAGAGTGCTGGGCAGCTGCTTAGAGGAGCCCATGGCTGCTGAGTGGAGGTTTGAGGAGTCAGAGTGTTTATAAAGCTGTGAAGTTTGCATCACCTGGTCCTTAATAGCAATGACTGTGAAGGAGCCACAGCGCTAACAAGCTAATTGAGGTTTGAGATGTTGGTAAAAGTTGTCTGAGAGCTCAAACCTCTTGGAGTGCCCAACTTTTGCTTCCCAGTGTAAGTGAATCCTCAGCGGATGTCCCTGTATTTTAGTCTCAGTCTAGACTGCTATTTGTTTGTGGTACAATACAGTGCAGCCAATCAGGACACCGCTCATTTGCATATATCTGGCCACCACTAGCATCGAAAGTGGACCCTCAAATTAAATGCAGATAAATGTAAGATACGGGCTGTAAATCTCTCTCACACTCCTACCTGCATGTGCAGAAGTGGAAGCACAGATTTAGCCGCTGGAGAGATGGAGGAGGAATAAAAGATGAGTAAAGGCTGATGGAGGGATTTCTCTCCTCCTAACCCGTCTGTTTCCTCCAGCGTCAGCAGACCACTGCCAGCGTCCACTTCATCACTGTACAGCCTGCAGGAATGGACATTACACTCACATGAAGAGGAGCTGAACTGGTCTGCACTGTGAGGGAGCGTCCAGGTTTGTAGGAAACAAATTTGTAGGTCCAATATTCTACTAGGAAATATGAATAATAATCTGAATGTTTTTATTTTATTTTATTAATTAGAAACAACACAAAACTTGTTCTGATCCAGGCTATGTCTCTTCAACAGGAATGGGTAGGGCTACACTTAACTGGTGTTGCTAAACTGCTGTAGGCTGAATGGGTGGAGCTTAACTGCTGTATGCTGAATGGGTGGGACTAAACAACTGTAAACTGAATGGGTGGGACTAAACAACTGTAGACTGAATGGGTGGAGCTAAACTGCTGTAGGCTGAATGGGTGGAGCTAAAATGCTGTAGACTGAATGGGTGGAGCTAAACAACTGTAGACTGTATATGTGGGGCTAAACTGCTGTAGACTGAATGGGTGGAGCTTAACTGCTGTAGACTGAATGGGTGGAGCTTAACTGCTGTATACTGAATAGTTAGGACTAAACTGCTGTAGACTGTATTTGTGGGGCTAAACTGCTGTAGGCTGAATGGGTGGGACTAAACGGCTGTAGACTGTATATGTGGGGCTAAACTGCTGTAGGCTGAATGGGTGGGACTAAACGGCTGTAGACTGAATGAGTGGAGCTAAACTGCTGTAGACTGAATGTGTGGAGCTAAACTGCTGTAGACTGAATGTGTGGAGCTAAACTGCTGTAGGCTGAATGGGTGGAGCTAAACTGTTGTTGGGTAAACGGGCAGTCAAATTTAAATGTGTTCATTTGTTGGCATCAGAGCCATGACTTATTTAAACATTGCTGTATACGGAGTGTAGACTGGGGAGTGAACGGTATCCTTTAAAATGTATAGTTGTGATGCGTCGATACTACATCTGACGGTAATTCAGTTTTAAATTGGATTGCATGCGCAGTGCTACTCTAATATCAGTCAGTCGACGACCAAATCAAATCTTATCTGTTCAGGAAAATGGCTTTAAAATAGAATAAATATAAGCTGGAGCTAAGTTATTATTCATGTTTGTGTACACGATCCAGCAGGAGGAAAATTCACTCAGTGCTCAAACTTCCATTTATATGCAGCCTGCAATTTCCTCTCCGAAATGAAAAGCAAGTTACAAATTAAATGTGCCGTTTCTTTTGTTTATTGTTGTTCCGCTGATTGCCGAAAGCGAGCGGTAAACCAGTCGACGCGCAGCGAGCGTAATTAACCTGGAAACTTCCCTCCCCCTGAATCACACACTGCCATTACAGTGAGTTTGGACTTGTGTGGATCTGTAACTGTGTCTAAATCTGGAAACACACAATGACATTCATCAAGGAGACGAGCGTCACGTCGGGAGAGACAGCAAAGATGAAAATAACAGCTTTGTATCATCGTTCGTCCGGCGCATGAAGGATTTGGACGGAGTCGTTGCGCTATTTTCAAACGTCTAAAATTTCAAACTTCTGAAGTTGGCCTTCCAACTAAGTTTGTCTTCAACAAGTACGACGCCATCTGTAGTTTCCTGGCTCGTGCTGCGTCCGCGATTTTGGCATGATGTTAATGTGACGGAGGAAAATAATGCCAATTTCTTTGAAGACGCAGGTAAAAAAGCAGAGAAATCCTGGCTATTTGTAAACAGTTTGAAGAGCTTATGGCAGGCCGTAATGAGTATTTGCCCAGAGCTTGAGAGGAGCAGCTTTGTTTGAGCTGAAGAACCCTCTTCCAGATGGTGGTCCATTATCTTCACACCAATGTGGAGCGTTTGGAACCATTTGAAAAGTGTTTTTACAAGATCTGTTGTTTAAATTTCCACAACAAATATCCTTTATTAGCAGATTGCCAGGCATTGCCACTTCTCTGAAGAAACTCTTTTTAGCTTTGACTGCAGCACAGGCCTCATTATTTCCATAATAGGTCCCACCCTGATATAACGTGAATCATTGAACTGCTAATTAAACTGCCCCAGTTTTCTCTCCGACCACACACTGAGTTAAACCGTATGTTAAAGGAGCAATTTTTAGTTTAAAAGTTTCAAAGTTTCAAAATTAACTAAAATCGAGGATGACTATGCATCGTATTGCAGAGATATCTAATGAAGTTAACATACTAACCAGTTAGCCCCACTGTAGTACCACTTTGTACCTGAAGAGGTGATAGTGAGTGACTGTAGTACCACTTTGTACCTGAAGAGGTGATAGTGAGTCACTGTAGTACCACTTTGTACCTGTAGAGGTGATAGTGAGTCACTGTAGTACCACTTTGTACCTGTAGAGGTGATAGTGAGTCCCTGTAGTACCACTTTGGACCTGAGGAGGTGATAGTGAGTCACTGTAGTACCACTTTGTACCTGAAGAGGTGACAGTGAGTCACTGTAGTACCACTTTGTACCTAAATAGGTGATAGTGAGTCCCTGTAGTACCACTTTGTACCTGAAGAGGTGACAGTGAATCACAATAGTACCACTTTGTATCTGAAGAGGTAATTGTGAGTCCCTGTAGTACCACTTTGTACCTGAAGAGGTGATAGTGAGTCACTGTAGTACCACTTTGTACCTGAAGAGGTGACAGTGAGTCCCTGTAGTACCACTTTGTACCTGAAGAGGTGACAGTGAATCACAATAGTACCACTTTGTATCTGAAGAGGTAATTGTGAGTCCCTGTAGTACCACTTTGTACCTGAAGAGGTGATAGTGAGTCACTGTAGTACCACTTTGTACCTGAAGAGGTGGCAGTGAGTCACCGTAGTACCACTTTGTACCTGAATAGGTGATAGTGAGTCACTGTAGTACCATTTTGTACCTAAATAGGTGACAGTGAGTCACTGTAGTACCACTTTGTACCTGAATAGGTGATAGTGAGTCACTGTAGTACCACTTTGTACCTGAAGAGGTGATAGTGAGTCACTGTAGTACCACTTTGTATCTGAAGAGGTGATAGTGAGTCACTGTAGTACCACTTTGTACCTGAAGAGGTAATTGTGAGTCCCTGTAGTACCACTTTGTACTTGAAGAGGTGATAGTGAGTCACTGTAGTACCACTTTGTACCTGAAGAGGTGACAGTGAATCACTGTAGTACCACTTTGTATCTGAAGAGGTAATTGTGAGTCCCTGTAGTACCACTTTGTACCTGAAGAGGTGATAGTGAGTCACTGTAGTACCACTTTGTACCTGAAGAGGTAATTGTGAGTCCCTGTAGTACCACTTTGTACCTGAAGAGGTGATAGTGAGTCACTGTAGTACCACTTTGTACCTGAAGAGGTGACAGTGAATCACAATAGTACCACTTTGTATCTGAAGAGGTAATTGTGAGTCCCTGTAGTACCACTTTGTACCTGAAGAGGTGATAGTGAGTCACTGTAGTACCACTTTGTACCTGAAGAGGTGACAGTGAGTCCCTGTAGTACCACTTTGTACCTGAGGAGGTGATAGTGAGTCACTGTAGTACCACTTTGTACCTGAAGAGGTGATAGTGAGTCACTGTAGTACCACTTTGTACCTGAAGAGGTGATAGTGAGTCACTGTAGTACCACTTTGTATCTGAGGAGGTAATTGTGAGTCCCTGTAGTACCACTTTGTACCTGAAGAGGTGATAGTGAGTCACTGTAGTACCACTTTGTACCTGAAGAGGTGATAGTGAGTCACTGTAGTACCACTTTGTATCTGAAGAGGTAATTGTGAGTCCCTGTAGTACCACTTTGTACCTGAAGAGGTGATAGTGAGTCCCTGTAGTACCACTTTGTACCTGAAGAGGTGACAGTGAGTCACTGTAGTACCACTTTGTACCTGAAGAGGTGACAGTGAGTCCCTGTAGTACCACTTTGTACCTGAGGAGGTGATAGTGAGTCACTGTAGTACCACTTTGTACCTGAAGAGGTGATAGTGAGTCACTGTAGTACCACTTTGTACCTGAAGAGGTGATAGTAAATCACTGTAGTACCACTTTGTACCTGAAGAGGTGATAGTGAGTCACTGTAGTACCACTTTGTACCTGAGAAGGTGATAGTGAGTCCCTGTAATACCACTTTGTACCTGAAGAGGTGATAGTGAGTCACTGTAGTACCACTTTGTACCTAAAGAGGTGATAGTGAGTCCCTGTAGTACCACTTTGTACCTGAAGAGGTGATAGTGAGTCACTGTAGTACCACTTTGTACCTGAGGAGGTGATAGTGAGTCACTGTAGTACCACTTTTTACCTGAGGAGGTGATAGTGAGTCACTGTAGTACCACTTTGTACCTGAGGAGGTGATAGTGAGTCACTGTAGTACCACTTTGTACCTGAGGAGGTGATAGTGTTCAGTGTTCAGATAAGCAGCTCTAAACAATACTTCCACCACCATGCTTCGCAGTTGGTATGAGGACCTTCTGAGCAAACGCTGTTTTTGGTTTTGGTGGTCAAGGATCTCGGTGACTCCTCTATCGGTAGCACATTGTCCTAGAAGTCCTGCTCCTATTTAAAATCAGCCTTTAATTCTTCCTCAGTGTTTGTTCTGCACAGCAAAGGTTTCCTTTTGTGTAGGTCGTATTTGTGCCGTCTCAGTCTAAAGGTAGATGCATGTACTTTGACATTTGAAATTTCAGGTTTTAAGGTATGACTGCATTTCTCATAGACTCATAGACATTCCAAACACACAGTTCCTGAAAATGTTTTTGTCCTGATGTTTGTTTTCAAGACCTGTGCGGGCAAAACATGACACGTTTGCAGATGCTAGCTAAATATTTGATTAAAATGTATGCAATTTCACAAAGATATAATAATTCTGTCAACATCTACATGTCAAATAATGGTATATCTGATTAGATCAGAGTCCTGAAAATAGCAGCATGTGTGAATCTCACATGTAAATACTTTGTAATTGTAGTTGTATTTGAGAAAAATACCAAAACACTTGTACACAATTACTCCGCCCAGGGCTCTAAGGGTTAACGACTTTTTTAGCATATTAATTAGCATCTGCTTTCCCACCATGGAGCTCCTCCTGCCCAGTGCTTTGATCCACTGGCACCTCCAAAGATACTGTTTACTTAATCACAGACGTGTTCTGCTCCAACTTTACAAAACACTGAGCTGGTTCTCGCTGCTACTCTGATGGGACTTCAGCAGTTTCTTCTTCTTTTTCTACTTTCATTAAGGCATAAAGTAATTAGTTCCTATTATATTTGTACTTGTTTTTCTATCCTGTGGGGACCAGGGAAGGCTGGGTTCACGTTTTTGAGGCTGGTTCCTCTCGAGGTTCTTCCTCTTGCTCTGAGAGAGGTTTTCCTGGCTTGCTTATTGGTGGCCTGGACCTGGATTTTCTGTAAAGCTGCTTTGTGATCAAATCTGTTGGAAAGTGTGCATGTAAATAAACCTTGACTTGCTCTCAGGTTTAATTTGCTGCACTACAATGTTGATAGATGATATTCCGTACAGTGGAATGATTGAATGATGATTGATTTCCAATGCTTTGGAAAACGGCTTATAGCAGACTTTGATGTAGGCATGAAGATACCACCCCTCCAACAGCAAAGCCAAAATCAGTCCAGACATCTGAGGTTAAATACAGCAGGTTCCTCCAAGATATTCTGTAATGGTCTTCTAATTATTAACTCCTGACTAACGAGTAGACAGGGACTAAAGAATTCTGCACAGCAACAGATTATAGCTGTAACTAGTGGTTGCACAGCTTAAGCAGATTGCAAGCAGTTGCTAAGGTGTTGCTAGGCTGTTGCTATGTTATCCCAAGTGGTTGCTAAGATATTGTTAGGAGGTTGCGATGGTGTACAAAGCGTTTACGAAGTGGTTCCATTGGCGCTTGTGTTTTTGAAAATGAATGGCAATCTATGGGAGGATTGAGGGAATATACAACAAATAGAGGAGTGCGGGTGGATATGTCTGTGGATGTGAGTTTTGGGGATCTGCCCTGAGTAAGTACAGGTAGTTTGGTGACTGTTGGATAAGGGAAAGTATAGGGTTTGCCAAAAACTAATGGGAGTCTATGGGAGGAACGAGGGATGAATATACAACAAATAGAGGAGTGCGGGTGGATATGTCTGTGGATTAGAGTTTGCACTGAGTAAGTACAGGCGGTTTGGTGACTGTAGAGGAGTATAGGGTTTGTGTGGTGCCAGAAATGAATAGGAGTCTATGGGAGGAACGAGTGATGCCAAACATACAGTGTATATATATGTGTCTAGTCTGCTGACCCTGACAGGCCTGAAACCCACCGACTGTGTGGAGTGTGGTCAGTGTTGTGCTGGGTAGTGGTAGTGGTCAGTGTTGAGCTGGGTAGTGGTAGTGGTCAGTGTTGGGCTGGGTAGTGGAAGTGGTCAGTGTTGGGCTGGGTAGTGGTAGTGGTCAGTGTTGGGCTGGGTA
This sequence comes from Megaleporinus macrocephalus, assembly GCA_021613375.1. NCBI lineage: Eukaryota > Metazoa > Chordata > Actinopteri > Characiformes > Anostomidae > Megaleporinus > Megaleporinus macrocephalus. The sequence goes on along the minus strand of CM038728.1, from coordinate 32,243,093 downwards.
GTGGTAGTGGTCAGTGTTGGGCTGGGTAGTGGAAGTGGTCAGTGTTGGGCTGGGTAGTGGTAGTGGTCAGTGTTGGGCTGGGTAGTGGTAGTGGTAGTGGTCAGTGTTGAGCTGGGTAGTGGTCAGTGTTGGGCTGGGTAGTGGTCAGTGTTGGGCTGGGTAGTGGTCAGTGTTGGGTTGGGTAGTGGTAGTGGTCAGTGTTGAGCTGGGTAGTGGTCAGTGTTGGGCTGGGTAGTGGTAGTGGTCACTGTTGAGCTGGGTAGTGATAGTGGTCAGTGTTGGGCTGGGTAGTGGTGGTGGTCAGTGTTGAGCTGGGTAGTGGTGGTGGTCAGTGTTGGGCTGGGTAGTGGTGGTGGTCAGTGTTGAGCTGGGTAGTGGTGGTGGTCAGTGTTGAGCTGGGTAATGGTGGTGGTCAGTGTTGGGCTGGGTAGTGGTAGTGGTCAGTGTTGGGCTGGGTAGTGGTGGTGGTCAGTGTTGAGCTGGGTAGTGGTGGTGGTCAGTGTTGAGCTGGGTAATGGTGGTGGTCAGTGTTGGGCTGGGTAGTGGTGGTGGTCAGTGTTGAGCTGGGTAATGGTAGTGGTCAGTGTTGGGCTGGGTAGTGGTAGTGGTCAGTGTTGGGCTGGGTAGTGGTGGTAGTGGTGGTGGTCAGTGTTGAGCTGGGTAGTGGTAGTGGTCAGTGTTGGGCTGGGTAGTGGTGGTGGTCAGTGTTGAGCTGGGTAGTGGTGGTGGTCAGTGTTGGGCTGGGTAGTGGTGGTGGTCAGTGTTGAGCTGGGTAGTGGTGGTGGTCAGTGTTGGGCTGGGTAGTGGTAGTGGTCAGTGTTGAGCTGGGTAATGGTAGTGGTCAGTGTTGGGCTGGGTAGTGGTGGTGGTCAGTGTTGTGCTGGGTAGTGGTAGTGGTCAGTGTTGAGCTGGGTAGTGGTGGTGGTCAGTGTTGTGCTGGGTAGTGGTAGTGGTCAGTGTTGAGCTGGGTAGTGGTAGTGGTCAGTGTTGGGCTGGGTAGTGGTAGTGGTCAGTCTTGGGCTGGGTAGTTGTAGTGGTCAGTGTTGGGCTGGGTAGTGGTGGTGGTCAGTGTTGAGCTGGGTAGTGGTAGTGGTCAGTGTTGGGCTGGGTAGTGGTAGTGGTGGTGGTCAGTGTTGGGTAGTGGTAGTGGTCAGTGTTGAGCTGGGTAATGGTAGTGGTCAGTGTTGGGCTGGGTAGTGGTGGTGGTCAGTGTTGAGCTGGATAGTGGTCAGTGTTGAGCTGGGTAGTGGTCAGTGTTGAGCTGGGTAGTGGTAGTGGTCAGTGTTGAGCTGGGTAGTGGTAGTAGTCAGTGTTGGGCTGGGTAGTGGTAGTGGTCAGTGTTGAGCTGGGTAGTGGTCAGTGTTGGGCTGGGTAGTGGTAGTAGTCAGTGTTGAGCTGGGTAGTGGTAGTGGTCAGTGTTGAGCTGGGTAATGGTAGTGGTCAGTGTTGGGTAGTGGTAGTAGTCAGTGTTGAGCTGGGTAATGTTAGTAGTCAGTGTTGGGCTGGGTAGTGGTAGTGGTCAGTGTTGAGCTGGGTAGTGGTAGTGGTCAGTGTTGGGCTGGGTAGTGGTGGTGGTCAGTGTTGAGCTGGGTAGTGGTGGTGGTCAGTGTTGAGCTGGGTAATGGTGGTGGTCAGTGTTGGGCTGGGTAGTGGTGGTGGTCAGTGTTGAGCTGGGTAATGGTAGTGGTCAGTGTTGGGCTGGGTAGTGGTAGTGGTCAGTGTTGGGCTGGGTAGTGGTGGTAGTGGTGGTGGTCAGTGTTGGGCTGGGTAGTGGTAGTGGTCAGTGTTGGGCTGGGTAGTGGTGGTAGTGGTGGTGGTCAGTGTTGAGCTGGGTAGTGGTAGTGGTCAGTGTTGGGCTGGGTAGTGGTGGTGGTCAGTGTTGAGCTGGGTAGTGGTGGTGGTCAGTGTTGGGCTGGGTAGTGGTGGTGGTCAGTGTTGAGCTGGGTAGTGGTGGTGGTCAGTGTTGGGCTGGGTAGTGGTAGTGGTCAGTGTTGAGCTGGGTAATGGTAGTGGTCAGTGTTGGGCTGGGTAGTGGTGGTGGTCAGTGTTGTGCTGGGTAGTGGTAGTGGTCAGTGTTGAGCTGGGTAGTGGTGGTGGTCAGTGTTGTGCTGGGTAGTGGTAGTGGTCAGTGTTGAGCTGGGTAGTGGTAGTGGTGGTGGTCAGTGTTGGGTAGTGGTAGTGGTCAGTGTTGAGCTGGGTAATGGTAGTGGTCAGTGTTGGGCTGGGTAGTGGTAGTGGTCAGTGTTGAGCTGGATAGTGGTCAGTGTTGAGCTGGGTAGTGGTCAGTGTTGAGCTGGGTAGTGGTAGTGGTCAGTGTTGAGCTGGGTAGTGGTAGTAGTCAGTGTTGAGCTGGGTAGTGGTAGTGGTCAGTGTTGAGCTGGGTAGTGGTAGTAGTCAGTGTTGGGCTGGGTAGTGGTAGTGGTCAGTGTTGAGCTGGGTAGTGGTCAGTGTTGGGCTGGGTAGTGGTAGTGGTCAGTGTTGAGCTGGGTAGTGGTCAGTGTTGGGCTGGGTAGTGGTAGTGGTCAGTGTTGAGCTGGGTGGTGGTGGTGGTCAGTGTTGAGCTGGGTAGTGGTCAGTGTTGAGCTGGGTAGTGGTGGTGGTCAGTGTTGAGCTGGGTAATGTTAGTAGTCAGTGTTGGGCTGGGTAGTGGTAGTGGTCAGTGTTGAGCTGGGTAATGTTAGTAGTCAGTGTTAGGCTGGGTAGTGGTAGTGGTCAGTGTTGAGCTGGGTAATGTTAGTAGTCAGTGTTGGGCTGGGTAGTGGTAGTGGTCAGTGTTGAGCTGGGTAGTGGTCAGTGTTGAGCTGGGTAGTGGTAGTGGTCAGTGTTGGGCTGGGTAGTGGTGGTGGTCAGTGTTGAGCTGGGTGGTGGTAGTGGTCAGTGTTGAGCTGGGTAGTGGTAGTGGTCAGTGTTGGGCTGGGTAGTGGTAGTAGTCAGTGTTGAGCTGGGTAGTGGTAGTGGTCAGTGTTGAGCTGGGTAGTGGTAGTGGTCAGTGTTGGGCTGGGTAGTGGTAGTAGTCAGTGTTGAGCTGGGTAGTGGTAGTGGTCAGTGTTGGGCTGGGTAGTGGTGGTGGTCAGTGTTGAGCTGGGTAGTGGTAGTGGTCAGTGTTGGGCTGGGTAGTGGTAGTAGTCAGTGTTGAGCTGGGTAGTGGTAGTGGTCAGTGTTGGGCTGGGTAGTGGTGGTGGTCAGTGTTGAGCTGGGTGGTGGTGGTGGTCAGTGTTGAGCTGGGTAGTGGTCAGTGTTGAGCTGGGTGGTGGTGGGGTTGGTGGTGGTGGTCAGAGGTCAGTAGATGCGGTCAGCGCTGTTAGACGTTCTCTCTGATTGTGTGAGCTCGGTGCGGAGAGCGAGAGCCGGCCCGGTCCCGCTGGGCTGCTGGATCAGCGTGCTGGGTTCAGTCCTGGTGGGTCGCTCTCAGTTTGCCGGCTTTAAAGGCTGTAATATCTCACACCATCTGTCAGCCTGCGCGGGGGTCCGTCTCTGGCGGGCCGGATTAAGGCCTATAATTGTCAGCTCTTGCTCTGTCGCTTCTGCCAGTCTGTTTTTGGACTCAGGCTTCGAACAGTGCCGCAGTCCAAACCCCTCCACGACCCCTCGTCACAGAGGAAGACGAGTAAACATGATGGTCTTAACGAGGCAGAGAACAGACTACAGCCCCTCTCCGTGACTGCGGCCCCTCAGCGTCTCAGCTTCAGCCCTCACTCTTTACTCTGCACTGTGTCTGGTCCTCTGGTTTAGTGCTGTAACGGGTCCTTGAGTTTTTAAAGGAGGCAAAATACAGGGCTACACGCCAACCGGTCACTGATGGTGGTGTGTTAGTGTGTGTTGTGCTGGTGTGAGTGGATCAGACACAGCAGTGCTGCTGGAGTGAGCTACTGTCTCTGACTTAACATCTACAAGGTGGACCAGCAAGTAGTAGGAGTGTCTAATAGAGTGGACAGTGAGTGGAGACACTCCAGCAGCACTGCTGTGTCTGATCCACTCACACCAGTACCTCGTCTCTTTCTCTCTCACTTTCTTTCTCTCTGTCTCTCCTTCTTTTGTCCCTCTATCTGTCCATCTCTCTTGCCCCTCTCTCTGTCTCTCTCTCAAGTCTCTGTCACTCTTTTGCCCCTCTCTCTCTTTCTCTCACCCTCTCTGTCTCTTTCGCCTGTCTCTCTCTCTCTGTCACTCTCATCCTCTCTGTCTCTCTT